>JALNQA010000013.1:600000-811184 GCA_028456235.1 Ophiosphaerella narmari | reverse complement strand
TACTCTTTATAGTAGTTATTATAGTACTTAGTCTAGTATTTCTTTATATATTTACTTATTCCTACTAGCTTTACTAGTTCTAGTATTTCCTTAATTTCCTTAGTTACTACTACTTATTCTTTTCTTAATCCTTTGTTATTTAGGGCTTTAAAAGAGTAGTTCCTAGTAAAATATCTTAGTTTCTTATAGTTAAAGTATACCTTTACGTTCCTAAGCCTCTACTTATTAGGGTTTACCTTTCTATTCTAGTTTATACGCTTATAAGTAGTACCTAGTTATATTAGTTCTAGGCTATATAGATCTTTCTTAGGTATATTTTAGTAGTATAGCTAGTTACGTATATTTATTATACTAGGTAGTTTATTCCTATTATATATATATAGTTAGTTGTTAATTTTTATAGTAAGTTAGATTAATCTCTAAAGTATTTCTAGTATATCTATTAAGATAAGAGCTTATTAGAGTAATAGTTTAAGACCTTTATAATATTAGTCTCTTAAGGCTTTATTACCTTAGTTTAGCTTTATTATAAGTTACTTAAACTCTAAAGTATAGTAGGCTATAGACTTAGTCTATTTTAGCCTTTAGAGTTTAGCCTTTACTACTTTCTTTACGTCTACGTCTCTAAACGTAAGGCTTAATCTTTATTTAAAATAATTATAGCTACTAATAATCTATTATATCTTAATACTTTTTTATTTATTAGGGCCTAAACTCTCTTCTAAGTATATTTTAAACTAGTCTATTACTTTTCCTATAAGATAGGCTATAATAAAGAATACCTTATAGCTTTTATTTTAGATTTAGCTAGAATTAAAGGTTATATAGATTAATATATTAGCTTAGAATCTCTTAAGTTTAGTTTAGGTACTATTAAACTTCTCTAGTATTCTAAGTTTAAGTAGTTTATTTTTTATATTATTAATTATATTAGTAAGTTTATAAATTTACTAGGTTACGCGTTATAAGAGTTCTTAGTCCTCTTCTTAAGTTCTAAGGATTTCTTTAATCTAGATATTATTTATTATAATTATCTATCTACTTAAAGATTACGCGTAGGTTATTATTATTACTATTAACCTTAATAGTTAAAGTATAAGGTAGATTACTTAACTAGATAAAGAGCCTTAGGGTTTAGGTATAATAGTAAGTTAGTAACTATAGTTTAGGTAATAGGTAAGCTTTACTAAGGGACTTAAGGTTTAAAGGGGTTATAGGTATATAAGTAAAGGTAGTAAGTCTATAGTAAGACTTAAGCTTAACTATAAGGCTTTAAAGGTTATAAGGCCTCTCTTCTATATACTAGGTAACTTAGTACTTTATATACTATATATATTACTAAGTACTTATTAGTTATATATCTAGGTTGTAGTCTACTACGTTATCCTATCTAAGGTTTAGAGGATCTTCTAAGTTACCCTAATCTTCTAATAGCTTAATTAGTTCTAAGTTTTATATAGGGTTGTAACCTATAATATAGAAAGACTAAGAGGAGGAAATAGTATTATAGGTTATAACTTTATATAGGACCTATAACTAATTAAACTATTAGAGAATTAAAAAAATATAGATAATCTCCTAGACTATAGATAGGATAATATAGTAGACTACAACCTAGATATATAATTAATAAGTACTTAGTAATATATAAAGTACTATATAATTAATAAGTACTTAGTATATAAATAGAAGGCTTTATAGCCTCTAAAGCCTTATAGTTAAGCTTAAGTCTTACTTTAAACCTACTACCCTACTTTACCTATTTAAAGCCCTAAACAATAGAGGATTAAGAAAGGAATAAGTAGTAGCTACTAAGAAAATTAAAGAAATACTAGAACTAGTAAAGCTAGCTAAAATAAGTAAATATATAAAGAAATACTAGACTAAGTACTATAATAACTACTATAAAGAGTATAGTAATATAAAAGTAAGTATAGAATACTAGCTAGAAAAGGTATAATTAGCTATAACTTAAGAAAAGCTAGCCTAGTAATTAGCTTTAGAAGACTTGCCTATAGATATAGTATCTAGTAAAGTTATACCTAAATAATAATATATTTTTCTAGAAACGCCTAATATTATTATTAAGGATAAGTCTAGAAACCTTAAAACCCTAAATACTTTTATTATAGAAAATAAAGAGGTTATAAATCTATAGATAGGGTATATTAAAATAACTAATTAACTAGTCCTAGTATAGTACTAGAAGATTAACCCTAAATAGATATTAAAGAATAGTTAGCTAAGAGACCCTAAATATACTAAATACTAATAGCTAGATTAGACCTACTATCTTATAAAAGAATATAAATATTATAAAATAAATAAGTAGTTAACTAAGGATTAGTAACTAATACCCTAGTAGAATAGACTAGGATATATTTATATAGAACTACTACTAATACAGCTTATAGAGTACTATCTAGGAAGATTAGCTACCTACTATACTAATAATAAGTACCTAGAATATATAGAACTTAAAGAATAAATAAAGAAGGTAAAAGTAAAAGAACTAAAAGATAAATAGCTATAAGCTACTAGATAAATAAACTATAACTCTAGAATCTTTATATATAGATTTTTAGGAGACTAACTAGTTATAGCTATAATAGATAGTAGAGTAATAAGAAACTTTACCTTATAATAGTATATAAATATTAGATATATCCTAATAAAATAAAAATAGTATAGTTATAATATCTTAATAATTAAAGGGAAAGTCTTTAAAAACCTAGTTATAGAAGAAATAAAGTTAGCCTACTTTAGACTAGAGAGCTAGATAGGACCTATTATATATAATATTATATAAATAGATAGAGGATAGGACTTTATCTTAAGAACCTTATAGCTTAAATAAGTTAACCTATAAATTAATTAGAAAATAGAAATAGTTATATTCTATAAACCTAGGAAGATAAATAAGTATATATTATACTTATACGTAGTAGAAGAAACCCTATATAAAGAGATTATACCTTCTAAATATAATAACCTAAGAGAAGTCTTTTTAATACCTAATAACGCTCTACTAGAGTACTAATCCTAGGACGTAATAATTCTACTAAAACTATAAATAATACCTAAGTATAAACCTATCTATAAACTTACTCTAAAAGAAGATAAGATACTCTAAGAATATATCTAAGATAGTTTAAAGAAAGGATAGATATAACTATTAAACTTACTAGTAGTATACCCCCTTATATTTATACCTAAGAAGAATATAGTAGAATACTAATTATACGTTAACTACTACTAACTTAATAATATTATAATAAAGAACTATTACCTACTACCTTTAATTTTAAACCTATAGGATTAACTAACTAATACTTAGTAGTTTATAAAACTTAATATAAGAAATACCTACTACTAGATTAGGATAGTAGAAGGTAAAGAATAGAAAATAGTAGTTACCTTACTAAGAAGATTATATAAGTACTTAGTTATACTCTTTAGACTAACTAATATACCTATAACCTTTTAGGCCTATATTAACAACGTATTAAGACTATACTTAAATAGGTTTACTATAGCTTACCTTAATAATATCTTAGTATACTTAAAGATATTAAAGGAGTATAAGTAGTATATATAAGCTATCTTAAAAAAACTAATATAAGTAAAACTATAACTCTATAAAAAGAAGTATAAATTTTATATATAGAAAACTACGTACCTTAGATATATAATTATACTAGGATACTTAGAAGTAGAATCTATAAAGATAGAAGAGATACTTACTTAAAAAAGCCCTAAGATAATAAGGTAACTATAATCCTTTATAGGATTCTATAACTTTTACTAAAAGTTTATCTTAAAGTAAATAGACTATACTAGTCTACTTTATAAACTTATAAAGAAAGATATTTTATTTATATAAACTAAATAAAAAGAAGAAGTTTTTAAGAAGATAAAAAAAGAATTTATAAAAGAACTAGTACTATAGATATACTTACTTAAGAAATAACCTTAAATAGAGATAGACGCCTTAAATAGTATAATATTAGGAGTACTACTTTAGGAAAATAATAATAGCTATCTCTACCTAGTATACTACTACGTATAAACTATAATACCTATAGAAAGAAACTATAATATCTATAACAAGAAACTACTTATAATTATAGTATATTTTAAAGAATAGAGAGTATACCTCTAAGGGGCTAAATACCTTATAGTAGTCTATAGTAACTATAAGAACCTTACTAGATTTATACTTAATAAAGAACTAACTTTATAGTAATACTAATAGTTATAAATCCTTATAGAATATAACTTTAAGATTTAATACTATAAAGAAAAAGAAAACCTAAGGGCTAACGTACTTAGCTAAAAACCTAAACTAAATATAGGCTATACCTTAATAGAGGGAGCTATACTATATAAGATAAATAATTACTTACTATAGTTTAACTACCCTAAGATTATAACTATATAAGAACTAGTATAAACCTAGTATAAATAGACTAAATAGATTTAAATAAAAATAAATAAAGTAAAAGATAAATTAGAAATACTTCTAGAAAGATAAACTACTAATAGGTTAATATAAGTATATAACTAAATATATATCCTAAAAAGTATATAAAAGGAATTTATCTAATAATTCTATAAGTTACCTATATATAGCTATTAAGGAATTAAGAAGATACTAAGATAGCTAGTCTAAGAATACTATATTCTAAGGGCTAGGGTATTAGTAATAATAGTACTAGTAGAATACCTAGAGTATTATAGAAATAAAGTAGACTAATATATACTATATAGACTACTATAGATAATAGAACTAGTAAAGAGACTATAGAGAATAATCTCTTTAGACTTTATTATAAAGCTACCTAAATTAAAAGATTTAGTTACTAGAACCTAATATAATTCTATACTTATAATAGTAGATAAGCTAATAAGATATAGATACTTTATTCTATACCTAGAGAAAATAAAAGTACTTTAGTTTACCTATATAATATTATAAATAATCCTAGTAGAATATAGAGTACTAGATAAGATTATATTAGATAGGGACTTAAAGTTTATATTAAAGTACTAGTAGGTCTTTATAGTAAAACTAGGAATTAAACTAGAAATATTAATAAGTTTCTACTTTTAAATAGATAGAGCTATAGAATAACTTAACTAGATAGTAGAATAGTATTTAAGATACTACCTTAACTACAAATAAGATAATTAGGTAATATTACTACTACTAGCCTAATTTACCTATAATATAGTATATTATAGTATAATAAGAATAATACTATACTATATAAACTATAGATATAATCTTATAATAGGAAATAACTTAATTAATATAGAGATCTATAGCCTAAGTATATAATAAAGTATAGTAAAGATCTAGGAAATCTATAAGTAGCTTAAAAAAGATACTAAATTAATAAATACTACTATAGAATAAAACTATAATAAGAAAAAAACCTAGGAACTATAGTTTAAAAAGGGAGATAAGGTCTAGTTATAATAAAAAAATATTAAGAGTACTAAACTAAGTAATAAACTAGACTATATTAAGATTAGCCTATATAAAATAGATAAATAAATTAGAGAAAATAATTACTACCTTAAACTCCCTCTAATAATAAAAGTTTACCTAACCTTTTATATTTTATACCTAGAAAAAGTACTATAGGATATATAACTAGTAGCTTATAACGTAGCTACCTATAGATAAAATAATAAAGAGTAAGAAGTAGAGGAGATCCTAGCGCAATACTAGTATAATAGAAAAAACTACTACCTAGTTAGCTAGTAAGGGATAGACGATAAGGGTAAGCTATAAGAAAATACCTAGTAACTAGAAGATAACCTTAATTACCCTAAGTTACTAGAGAAATTCTAAAGTTAAAATCCTCTAGCCTACCTTATAGTAACCTAAGAAACTTATTAAAGTCTCTTAGGGGACGAGCGCTACTAGAGATAGATAGAGAGGCGCCTAGAGAGGTAGCATTACCTAGAGGAGAGTAACCCTCTTCTACCTTAGTAGCGTTAAGCTTAGCCTTAACTATATAAGACTAAGTAGAGGACTATTTATTGTTATACTCTATTAACTTATAAAGATAAGATAAGTAAGTATAATTCTCTACTAGCTTACTTAATAATTTAGTAATCTAAGTATAAACGCGCTTACGATTAGCCTTAGCCTTGTAGATCTAAGTAGATAATTTATCTTAAGCCTAGTTAATAGCTCTCCCTAAGAGATCTAAGTTAGGATACCTATATTATAGTAGAACACGTATACTCTACTATAGAAACCCTAGGATAGGAATAGTAATACTAGACGTTAGCATTAATATACGCCTTATACGCCTTACTATCCTTCTTAGATACTATACAACGTAATCCTTTACTAGTATAACAAGGATAGGGTATTACTTTAATACTATTGCAACAAACGCGAGCAACAAGGGCGCGCTTCTAGAGCGTAGATTTAGAAGGTATTAGAGAACGAACTCTAAGAGAAACTATATAGATCTAAGACGCTAATAACCTAACTTAGGAGTAGAACAACGTTCCTCTAGCAGGAGAAGGGGATAGTATTACAGGTAACGACCCTACATAAAGCCTAGAGCTAATAGAACTATTAGAGGACTGGCACGACTACAAAGACCCCTTAGATCCT
Source organism: Ophiosphaerella narmari (assembly GCA_028456235.1). Classification (NCBI taxonomy): domain Eukaryota; kingdom Fungi; phylum Ascomycota; class Dothideomycetes; order Pleosporales; family Phaeosphaeriaceae; genus Ophiosphaerella; species Ophiosphaerella narmari. The sequence goes on along the minus strand of JALNQA010000013.1, from coordinate 804,544 downwards.
AGATAGGATAACGTAGTAGATTACAATATAGACACGTAAGCACGAAGCTAACTTAGTACTTCGCGATGCTTGGCAAGGACAAAGCACGAAGTTAACTTAGCACTTTGCAATGCTTGGTAAGGACGAAGCACGAAGTTAACTTAGTACTTCGCGATGCTTAGCAAGGACGAAGCACGAAGTCAACTTAGCACTTCGCGACGCCTAGCAGAGACGAAGCGCAAAGTTATAGATAGGTTAGTTAGTATATAGATAGGAGGCTTTACGACCTCTAAAGCCTTACAGTCAAGCACAAGTCTTACCTCAGACCTACAGCCTCACTTGCACACCTGTGACCCCATTGCACCTCAAGTCCCTCAGTGACGCTTGCCTGTCAACCCTACCCCAGTCACCGACTTACTGTTGCACCCGAACCTCAAGGCACTTTGTCTAGTCAAGCAAACCCGCCTTACAGCGAACCCGTGGAGTACGTTACTCTAGTATTATTTAACCCTATAATTAAGTTTTAGCTAATTATATCTTAAAACAAAAAGTAGTAGTAATTACTACTTCCTAAATAAAAAATTGTAATAGCAATAGTAATTGGTAACCCTGGTTGTTAGTGATTGGGTGCAGTGTAGTTCGGTCCGTGGTGTGGAGCCAATGACGGGTCGTAACAACGCGCTTCGACGCGCCCTCTAGTCACACGGTGCAGTACCTCGTCTTCTACACACTCTATAGCCAGCTCCACATGGCTAGAATTCAAGGCAGACAAGCTCGTAAGTAAGCTTTTTCCATTTTGTTTCTCTTTGAACACTAACTGAACTTCTAGACGCCCCTGGCGCTACCTATCTGAGCTACACACCCGATGGAACGAAACTTGTCACGGCCGGAGTCGATAACTTTTGTCGCGTATTTACTACCGGATCTGATGACGAACCTACAATGGTAGATAACTGCCAGGAGGACAATACATCGGTGATGGCTAGTGTACGTATATTGGCCTGCTAGAGAGGCGAGGTGCTGATGTGAACGCAGAACGGTTTCTTCATCACTGGGTCCGAAGATGGAACAGTGAGCAAGTATACATTCGAGGGCAACAAATTCGAACAATTATTGGAAAGGGCAACACTTCCTATTCGAGATGTAGCCGTAAGCCCAGATGGGAACTGGATTGCTGTCGCAAGCGAGTAAGTTGGAAGAACAGCCCACAGCACAAGCACCGACTAACGAGGTCAGTGAGTTGATCGTGAGAATCATAGACGCCAAAGACACCAAAACCAAATTAACACTGCGTGATCAATCCCGGGCTGTTAAGCATATATCTTTTGATAAGAGCGGCAAGCAGCTCGCCGTGTCTTGCACCGATGGGTATATCTATATGTACTTGCTGCAACAGAACAAATTTGAGCTAGTCAGGAAGATTGATGGACTGATTAAGAGCCTGGAAACAGATGCAGAGTCAAGCTCAAGAGTACTTTGGCACCCTGATGGGCGAGCATTTGCAGCACCAACTGCGCTGCGCGATATACAAGTCATGTCAACAGGCGACTGGGAGCGGCAGCGTGTGTTCAAAACTGGTCATAATGCTGATATTACAGCCGCAGCCTGGTCACCAAATGGTGCACTTTTGGCAACCACTTCAAGCGACCTTCATCTCAGCCTCTGGGATACAAAAACTCAGAAACTGCTAAAGACCCACGACGATGTGAAAGCCACAATTCTTGCAATGGCCTGGCATCCTACGGAAAACATTTTATCTTATACGAATACTGAAGGCGAATTGTTCATCCACACTGACTTCGTGCCCGTAGATCATCTACCATTGCTGCAACAATCCACCGTGTCTGCCCCATTCTTCCATGACCCGGTCAAGGGCGGAGCAGGAGTGGCTCCCGCACCACATAAATTCATTGATGGTGCAGAAGTAACCCTACCAGAAAGGAGGCCACATCGGAGAGATGGCACTCCGGATTCTCTCGATGATCTCCTTGGCCCTGACTTCAGGAACGATGAGGTGGAGGACGATGGTGACGAAGATATGAACGATTTTGTCGTCGACGATGACGGTGCTGGCTATGCATCAGCCATTAACGGCCATGGCAAACGAACGAACACTCATCTTGGTAATCGCTTCGAGCCTTCTTTGAAACGGCGAGCTACTAACAATGCTCAATTCCGTCCACAGATTCAGGAGCCGTTCCAGCCAGGAGCCACTCCATGGCGCGGGAACCGAAGGCTTTTATGTTGCTCATTGACTGGCTACGTAGAGACAGTATCCCAAGAAGGGCGGCATCACACCATCTCAGTCAAATTCTATGATGAACATGCATTCCGAAATTTTCATTTTACGGATATTTTCTTTTACGACAAAGCATGTTTGAACGAAAATGGTACCCTATTCGCATGCCAACCCAATAGTACCGGTGATGGCAGCTCAGCAATGGTATATTACCGCCCACACGAGACCTGGACATCGCGCACAGATTGGCGCACCAACCTACCAAAAGGTGAATCCGTAATTGCAATTGCCCTCTCTGATTACTACATCTGTGTGGTAACGTCTGCAAATTATGTACGTATTTACTCGCTCTTCGGCCTTCCGATACGTGTGTATCGCCAGAAGTTTAGCCCGGGAGTAACATGTGCTGCATGGCGCGATTATATCTTGACAATTGGCAATGGACCCATCCAAGCCGACCTCAGCACCCAACTCCTCTACACTATCGAAAATATCAAACATGACACCACCTACCAAGACTCCGACATCCTCCCCCTTCCTCCCGGTACACAACTCACTTCTGTATTCTTCAGTTCAGAAGGCGAGCCCTATATTTACGACTCTTCCGGTGTCCTCCTTACCTGCCTAGCCTGGCGGACAACCGGCCAAGCCCGTTGGGTTCCCATGCTCGATACAAAATGTCTAGCACGACTTACTACTGGCGGCAAAGAAGAGTCATATTGGCCTGTTGGAGTAGCTAACGACTCGGCACCAACCACAGACATCAAGTTCCATTGCATGATCATCAAGGGCAAAGAAATATATCCCTCAGCACCGGTGCCACATCTTAGTGAGTTTAATTTCGAAATCCCGCTGTCAAGCGCCGTGGATCGTAGGAAATTTGGAGCAGATCGTACTCATGAAGACATGGCCAATGTTGGCGACGATGGGCCAAGCACAAACCCAGGGAGCAAACAACAAGAACATGAACAAGCTTTCATTCTAGCTTCAACACTACATTCACAGCTTTCGAATACTGCGCAACACACGCGTCTGTCGGCGTCTCAGAGACAAGAACTCACAACCCTCGAAATCGGTATTGATCGCGCCCTCTTACAGCTCTTGGGCTTGGAGTGTCTGGCAGGCGAGGATCATGGTATGAAGGCGTTGGAGTTAGTGACTTTTATGCGCGATGCAAATGGAAAGATGTTAGACTTAGCAGGTAAGGTTGCGTCACGATATGGGAGGGATGTTCTGGGCGAGAAAATTAGAGAATTGGCTGAGCGAAAGGCGGTGGCGGGAGATGCCGACGAGGAAAACTTTTGAGATGAGCAATGTTCTCATTACCTATGGCCGTGTTTAATGGCCGGGAGGGACGTAAATGATTTAGTAACATGGCTTAAGATACATCACAAAACTTCACCCCGAATTATATCAATGAACATAATGATCTTTAAGGAAACAAGAGGAGCAACTGCCAAAATGATCAGGGTTGGCTACCCAAACATAGGCAAGAATAAGAGATGTCACAGGGGCAGAGATGAATGCGAGAACTCAAGTCAATTTAATGGCATTACTAAAGAGTAGTAACATAGAAAGCAGGCAGCTCCATCCAAGAACTTCATAGCTCATCATCGCCAAGAGGTGCTGTCCCCATCAAAAGCGTAGCTTCGAACAAGAACATACCAATCAACAATGTCGAACTGAAGTGCTTTTCCTCACATCAACATGCACAGCACATGATGTCTAGTACTCGGCCTCAACACCCTCTTCGTCGCCGAGACTATCGGCTGCAACCTCCTCATAATCACGCTCAAGAGCAGCCAGATCTTCACGAGCCTCAGAGAACTCGCCTTCCTCCATCCCTTCACCAACATACCAATGGACAAAGGCACGCTTGGAGTACATGAGGTCAAACTTGTGCGAGAGAGCAGACCAAGCCTCACTAATAGCAGTGGTATTGGACAACATGCACACAGCGCGATTAACGGATGCAAGGTCACCGTTGGGAACGTTCTGGGGTGGTTGGTAGCAGATGCCAATCTTAAAACCAGTTGGGCACCAGTCAACGAACTGGACAGTACGCTTAGTCTTGAGGTGGGCAATGGCAGCGTGTGTGTCCTTGGGAACGACATCGCCACGGTACAAGAGGCAGGTAGCCATGTACTTTCCATTTCGAGGATCGCACTTGACCATCTGGTTGTTGGGCTCGAAACAGGCATTGGTGATTTCCATGACCGAGTTGGCCTCATGCGCAGCCTTAGCGGCGGAGATGACGGGTGCATAGGCGACAAGAGGGAAGTGGATGCGGGGGTAGGGGACCAAGTTGGTTTGGAACTCGTTCAGATCGACGTTCAGAGAGCCGTCAAAGCGGAGCGAGGCGGTAATGGACGAGACGACTAGGCGGTTGTCAGCAAGCACACGGCATGGGGTCCAAGTGAGGCATATCGTACCCTGAGCAATGAGGCGGTTCAGATTCTCGTAATTGGGTCGCTCGATCCCAAGGTTCCTTCGGCAGATGTCATAAATGGCCTCATTATCTACCATGAAGCTACAGTCGGAGTGCTCGAGCGTGGTGTGCGTGGTGAGGATAGAGTTGTAGGGCTCGACAACTGAGGTGGCGACCTGCGGGGCCGGGTAAACGCAGAACTCGAGCTTACACTTCTTTCCATAGTCGACGGATAGACGCTCCATCAATAGAGCGCCGAAGCCAGAGCCGGTTCCGCCGCCAAAGGAATGGAAGACCAGAAAACCCTGCAGGCCCGAGCAATTGTCAGCAACACGGCGGACCTTATCCAGGACCTGGTCAATGAGCTCCTTGCCGACCGTGTAGTGGCCACGGGCATAGTTGTTCGAGGCATCCTCCTTGCCCGTGATCATATGCTCGGGGTGGAACAACGAGCGATAGGGGCCGCTGCGAACCTCGTCGACGACGTTGGGCTCCAGGTCGGCATAGATGGTGCGCGGGACGTACTTGCCCTGGCCTGTTTCGGAGAAGAAGGTGCTGAAGCCATGGTCGTCGTCCTTGGCCTTGCGCTCCTCGGTCAGATAGCCATCGGGCTGGATACCGTGCTCGAGACAGTAGAGCTATGCTCGAGTTAGCAAAGCCTTCTGGTGTAAGAGCAAGAGGCGGTCAGGCAGCCGCCATAGCCCCCTGCAGCGCGCCCTCGAGGCCGTGTGAAGGGGGCTGGCGGCGCCTGTCGCCATCACACACTCACCTCCCAGCACGAGTTGGCGATCTGGCAACCGGCCTGGCCGACTAAACGCGTACAAAGTCAGTATCAAACAATAGCCACCGCCCTCGTCCCAAGGGCGGCCAGAACAGAGCAAGGGGCGGCTGTGGGCATACCGTTTAAGCTAATGACTTCTCTCATGACGGATAGGGCAGACGGAGTATGAATTGGGTTATCGGAATGGATTGGGTGGGATGTTGGGCGGGTGGTGAGAAGCTGGTGGTCGGTTGAGTCGTCGCGGGGGATGGGGTGTACAACAACAAAATCACAGCGCTAGCCGCAACGGGGTAAGCGTTGCTCAAGACCAAGCTCCGCCGCGGCTGCCTGCGAGACGATACACAGTACATAAAACACAACTTGGCCCCGAGTCCTGACGTACCGGGAGCCTTATGGTGCATTGCATGCACTACGTCGTCACATGGCCCGGCTTTCACCCTCCACGGACACCATCCCAGCTTCATCGTCGACAGCACGCCGAAAATGCGTGTGCGTGTCCAGGCCGCACTGCTCTGCCTCAGCATCGTCGTCACCCGCGTCGCGACAGTCACGGCCAACGTCGAGAAGACCATCTTCCTCGGCCCCAGCCCAGTTGCCCTCCCCAATGACAACCCCCGCCTTCTCCAACTGCGCCTGCCCACCCTGACGCCTGCCTCTCCACGCCTGCCTACCCAGCTTTCTGTGCACTTTCCCCACCAGTCGGCCCCGCGTGATCTCGAGTCGTGGTACCTGCTCGGAGACCTGGAAGCTGGCCGAAGGTACGAAGCTCGTCTTTGCTGGCCTGCGACCGTATGTTCTCTGCCCTCGCACCTCCCCACATGCCCGCCATAGCCAACTAACATGGCTCAGCAACCCACCGACTTCTGGCTTGATACATACTCTCTTGCTCACGTCCTTCATTCTCCTGGCCTCCTAACTTCCCTCGTACAGTTTAGCAAACACGGCCAGCACTCCAGCCTTCAGCCAGGACAACTTCTCCAAGCAGGAACAGCCCAAGCTATACTGTTCCTCCGCATCCAGGCAGCAGCCTCCTACTATTCGGCCAACCGCACCTTGATGGAAAGCCCTGAATTAGTTCATGTAGACATCAGTATGTTCCTCCGTCCAGCATACAAAGCCCGCGCCTAACAGGCATTACCAGTCCTTGATCCCTTTCTGCTGAATGTCCTCCCACGTTCCCTAGGGCCAGTCGCCATTTACATCATCCTAGTTACTATAGGAGCTTGGTTCCTTTCTAAATACATCTATTATTGGCTGCTTGCCGTCGCAACCCAATCTCCAACGAAGCCGCATACCGACTAAAGCACTTGGACGAGGCCGGTGGAAGTTACTCCCCCAAAAACCAACATGGCGGCCCCCGCCGGCACTTCACCACCATCTCCGCCACCGCCCAACAGCTCGCCCTTTGATGGCCTCCCGGCCGAGCTTCTACTCATGCTCTATAGTTATGTTGGCCTAGAGCAGTTTGTAAACCTGGCGCTAGTCATTTACCCGACCCTTCTTCGCCATACCATGGCTCCTAAACTCACACTGGAGACATATCATCGCATGACAAACGAAAGAAACTTGTCGCACACTGACCGTCGCAGCAGACGCTCGGCTGTTGCCAAAATGCCGGTGGAGTTGTGGTTGCAAATCGCAGAATACCTCGAGCCAGCAAACAGCATTGGTTTGGTGTTTGCCCTTGGACCACAGTTCTGGCGATATCCAGGACAGCCCAGTAGCGAGCTTGCGACCTGGCTCCGGGTCTGGAGTCGAAGAGCTTGGGATTGAGCACAAATGCTTGGACTTTGTTGATGCAAATTACCAATAATCGAATTGAGAGCCGATCTGTTATAGATCTGAAGTAGATCTCAAGATTCCCGCGAGCATAGATTGCCATGCACATGTAATATGAATCTTATGCCCAGCCGCTATTAATGCACGCCTCGCTATGCATGCACAACCAACGCTAAAAATGTTCTCTGCTTTCCCCTGCATACTCCCATCATTATTCCTCCCTAGGAAACTCATCCCCCAAGCCGATCGTAACCTTGACATTCATGCTGCCCAGCTCTTGAATAAGTAGCTTCGCAGCATACGGCATCGTAATCCTCCTCACTGCCTTCTCCGATTCGCACAGCTTGCAGTACCCACTGTATCCCATTTGTCCACCTGCATTGAATTAGTAATGTGTCTACCCAAAGGAAATATTGCTTTGAGAAAACGAAGGAAACTCACACTTCTCACAAACATCTACATTATGCGCGTCCGAACTGATCATCAGCCTCTCTAATAGCAACTGGCTTGCACCATACGCGATCAAGCAGTCTCTTTCCATTTCCCCCAACCTCAATCCTCCATCGCGCGCTCTACCCTCTGTTGGCTGTCTAGTCAAAATGGCTCTCGGCCCACGCGCACGTGCGTGCATCTTATCCTGTACCATGTGCTTCAACTTTTGATAGTAAATAGGACCAAAAAATGTGTAGAACTGATGTGCTTCCCCCGTGATCCCAGATGTCAAGTAGTCTTTGCCAGTGTACGAGAAGCCCTTGGAAACGAGGATATCAGCCATGTCGTCGACCTTGGAGCCGCCAAATGCAGTCCCATATTCGAGCGTGCCGTTGAGAACACCTGCTTTTCCAGAGAGAAGTTCCATCATTTTGCCGACTGTCATACGAGAAGGGAAACCATGTGGATTCATAATGATGTCTGGGCTGATACCATCATCGTTAAAAGGCATATCCTCTTGTTGTACAATGAGACCTGTTGTCCCCTTTTGTCCATGGCGAGAAGAGAACTTGTCACCGAGTTCGGGGCGCCGCGTTTGCCGCTTTAGAATTTTGATGAGTGTAGTGCCGGCTTCGTTCTCCGTGATGCACACCTTGTCGATGTAGGCACAGTCTGGTAGTTTGTATTTCTCGTGTTTATCTTTGTAAAGGTTGGAGGGCGGCCCGGCTGTATCTTGCGGAATGCTCTTGAGTAGGAAAATATCCTGGTCATTGACTCGTGCACCTACTTGAGCAATTCCATCGTGACCGATAGCCTGGTGCTTTTGGTCATCAACCCTGAGGGCTCCAGCATTTATGCGGTCCGAGGTGCCGTTGGCGTACGTCTTGAGTGCGTGTGAAGATTTCTTCATGACCTGACAACGCCCAAAGCCACGATCACATGACGCTTTATTGAGAATAAGCGCGTCCTCTATATCATAGCCAGAGTAAGACATGACAGCAACAGTAGCGTTTTGCCCAGCAGGGAGCTTATCATACTTAGTTAGTTCGATGGTCCGAGTTTTGACCATAGGTTGTTGTGGATAAACCATTAGGTAGAGAAGAGTGTCAATCCTACTGAATTGGTTGTATGCAATAGCTCCAATAGCTTGCTTACCCATGGCGCATTGGTAGGTGTTACGAGGCGATTGGTTGTGATGTGGATAGGGAATCAGACCGGCGACAGCTCCGAGAATGGTAAATGGTTCGATTTCGAGATGAGTCGTGTGCTGGTTGATGTCGCTCTCCCTCAGGGCGATGTTGGTGTCATTTTCTTCATTGGTGTCCAAATACTCGACAAGACCTCTTGTTAGAAAGTCTTCAAACTCCAATGTGCCTTTGCGTAGCGCCTTTAGGTATCGCCCCGTAACCTTTGAGCGTTGATTCTCCACCACAATCATAGGGCGGCAAATCCGGCCTTCATCTGTAGCTACGTGTACTTCGCAGAAGTCATGATTAATATGAATGCTAGTAAACTCTGATATTCTACCCATTCGTCGCAATTTGCGGAAGTTGTTAAGGAGGCGTTTAGGTGTATCGGTGACAGCGATAGGCGTGCCGTTGAGACATACACTATACACCCCTTCTGTGTGGATTTCTTCCCCTGTTTGAGAGCAGATATCTTCAGCGCCTAGTAAGAATATGATTTTCCGCACTGGATCTTCGTCATCTTCGGTAGTGATGTGGGTCATCAAGGCCAGGTTCTTGACTAGCCCACACGCTTCACCTTCGGGTGTATCGGATGTGCAGAGCATGCCAAACTGTGAAGGCTGTAGCGCACGAGGACCAGATACCTTCCGTGTCTTCTCAAATTGCGAGCTTATCCGCGTCATCATGCCTAAGGCAGCAATGTAGCTCAGTCTACTCAAGACATGTGTTACGCCAGCCCGTTCCATTTTGAAGCGCTTTAAACTCCAATTGCCGGTAGCAATGGCGCGCTCAATGCCCATAGTGATATGGTTCTTATGTACACTAAAGTGTGAGAAAGCATCAAACTCTTGAGCTCGGTTTTGTTTCTTCAACACTTTGTCAATGCTTAACTTGAAGTCATGATTGAAACGTTTAAAGTGATCTTCAAACAACAGAGATAACATCTGGCCAGATAACTCGAGACGTTTGTTGCCAACATAGTCACGGTCATCTACTAGCTTGGGATCTTGCATTGCCATCAATACCCTGCGTGCCATCAGCGCGACATAGAGCGCTTTTGGTCGATAGTTCGTGCCATCGACGAGAACGTGGGGAAGAACAACATTAGACAAACACTCGATCGCTTCCAAATGGTAGTTACGATTTCGGGAGGCCCCGAGAGGCTTCTTCACCAACCGCACCCGGTGGCCAATGTATTCCAGTGCTTGCTCCTGTGTGTGGATTGGTGTCGATTCTCTTGTACAAGCTTCGAAGTTAATGGCAAAGTTGTCCTGGTATGCACTGTCATGGCCAGCTACCATGAGCAGAATTTCTTTGTCCGAGTGAACTCCCAGCGCCTTCAAGACGAACACAATAGGGACCTCCTCGGATAGTGTATTGTGCCGCAAGAACATGAGTCCTTTCTTCTGAATCACATATGTCTTGGTTCGCCTCTCGTGCGTCGAACTCGTCACACTGGCCTGCATGATGCCCTTTGCACTTTCAACAATAACGCGATTCTTGTTCAGCTGCTCTTGGACTAGAATGACCTTCTCTTGTCCTCTGGTGATGAAGTAACCCCCTGGATCTAGTGGGCACTCATCCAAGACGGACATTTCGCGATCATTCTTACCCGCGAGAACACATTTATTACTCCTAAGCATGACAGGCATTCTTCCAATCTTGATGCTTGTCCGCTTGACCTTTGCATTGCCTCTTGTGTAGACTATGTCCACCACAATGGGCGCTGCATACGTCATGTCGCGCAAACGGCATTCGTTGGGGGTAATGGTGCTTTGGTGGTGATCAAGGTCGTCTTCCTCCTGTCGGTTAGGCGACAGGACGCGGATGTCGGTGTACTCGAGTAGGAACTTTGGATCAAAGTCGCTGCGCACAAAGCGGTTTGCCTTGATGATTTTTTTGAGATCCACATCGACGAAATGATTGAACGAGTCGACGTGTTGCTTGACAAGCCCTTTGACTTTGAGGAAAGCGGGCAGTAGGTTCCATTTGTCGCGTGCTGTATCGATCTTGTCGTTGAGGTGTTTGCCGTAGTAGAAGGGCTCGAGAAGGGCGGCGAATTCGTCTTTACCATGGGCATGCGGCGCTCGTCGTTTACGCGTTGTTGTCGCTGTTGCGGTTGCTGTTGCAGCTCCATGGCCATCATTATCATCGCCATCGACTTGCATCGGCTCACTGCCACCACTGGCGGGAGGCGCTTGCACCTGCACTCCTACTCTTGTCCCGCGCGAGGGCGCTCTTGGCTTGGGTTTTGCAGCCTCCTATATAGTATAAGCTTCTAATCATTCTTTGACCCAAATAAAGCTTGTCACCTTTTTGCCCACCATGGCTGCAGGCATGTGGAGAAGATGTTGAGTGGGTGTGGGGGTAGAGAAACAATACCTACTACTACTCCTGCTGCTAGACCGCTACCGCCGCGGCCGAAAAGTTTCCCCGAGTACCAGCTCTAGGGTGGGGTGCCCTTCAGCCAATCGGCAGCATCACTCCTCCGCAACCAGTCACCAAACAAATTAGGAAAGGCATATACATCCAACACTCCAGCTTCGTAATTCCTATCATACAAATCTTCCCGCCTCCTTCAAATCTAATCAATCTTGTACAATAGTCGCTATCTCAGGCTACTTCTGTTAGAAAGCGTCCGACACATTCCCTTCCCCATCAAGCTCCCTTAGCGATGTCTCCGCAAGCTCCGCTCTAATCTGGGCAGTGCCAGCATCTCTCTCAAGACCATCCCACTCTCGCAGCTTTTGTCGCTTCTCGTCTTCTTTCTTGTCAATTATCTCTCGAAGCCTTTTCGCCTCCTCCTCCAACTTGAGCAGCCTGCTCTTGTCATACACCTCTGGCGCTTTCTGCCCGCCCGGAACTTCCTTTGGCAGGTCAGAAAGATGGTCTCGGAATCGCATTGTACGCGGATATGTAGTTGCTGTAGAATTACTGGAGCCGCGGAATGAGGCTACAAAAGATGCCGAGCCATTGCCGGGACCACGAGGACCAGCTGGAGCGCTTCCGCCGTAAAAGCCGCCTCCCCGAGGCCCTGTACCCCATGACCCGCGTCGCGGTGGTGGGCCAGAGAAATCGCGAGGAGAGTCGTATGCAAATCCGCCGCGCCCGCCGCCCCGCGGTCTAGTCGGCGCAGCAAGGACTGGGTTACTTCCGCGTGGGAATGCTGGTGGCTGTGGACTTGGACCAGATGGCCCCGCTGGAGGCGACATGGCTGGGGACGCATAAGTACGGCTGGAAGGTCCTGTTGGGGGAGCCCGAGAGAAGTTGCTCTCACTGTTACGGTACGAGGAAGAGGGTCCAGCTGGGGGAACAAAATCTCGATCGCTCCGCGGTCCTGTTGGTGGAGACTCGCGGCGACGCGGCGATGAACGCTCGCGATCACGATGGTGTTCTCGGCCTCGGTCATTCTCTCGTTCGCGGAGGGGGGATCGAGGGGCTGACACGGGGTCTCTGGCTGGTCTTTCCTCTACAAGAGCAACCCTACTTGGATGAATAGGAGGCGGGGAGGATCGGCGAGATGTTGTTGCGGATTCTCTGCCGGATGCTTCATTGGGTGCGTACGTTGGCTTTATGGGGGAGGGAGACCTGCGACTCCTCCAGCTATCTGCGGCCTGTACATCTGGACGATCACGTCTGGGCGAGGGTGAGCGACGGCGGTAATCGCGTGTATCGCGGGTAGGTGAGTATCTACGTGGTGGGCTTCAAAAGATTAGCACACAACCCAAGGCGGGGGCAACACGCCAACGCACCTGTTAAGCCGCGAGCGCAATCCACGACTTCGGGCTGGGGAGACATCACGCTCTCTTGGTGGGGGAGATCTTTCGCGTGGGCGTGGTGATCGTATATATGAGTCGTAGCCATCGCGTCGGGGCGAACGTGCCCGGTCGGCTCTAAAGTCATCGCGTCGCGGAGAGTATGGCCGTCGCGGCGGTGACCTTGGCCTAGCTCGCCAACTGTCTTCGCGGCGTGGACTTCTCGACCTCCTCCTAAACACAGGCGAGCGGCTTCGTGGACGAGAGGACCGACCACCAGGGGTATACGTGTCTGCAGATGCTAGGCCCCGACGAGGAGGTGAACCACGGCGAGGAGGGGAGCGTCCCGCACGGTAGCTATCGCCGCGAGGAGAACGTGGACGAGGAGAGCGCGGGCGATACGTGTTGGAGAAGCGATCGTCCCTAATTCCCATGTTAGCTACAATGAGCAAAGGATGCATCGTCGACAAAAGAGGCGCGTGCTGCTCAAGCTCCATCTACACTATTCTGGACATGACAAACCTTCTGTCGCGATCCCTGTCTCTTTCACGCTCTCGGTCCATGCTGTCTCGTCACGTCGACGGGTCACTGTATCGTCTGTGGATGTTCAACAAAGTATATACTGTAGAGAAGAACCAAACGCTGCTTCGGGAGTGCGACAGGGTTGATGGTGGGCAAAGGTAAGTGAATGAGACTTTGCGCGTCGGTGATCGTCAAAAAGTCATGTTCGCGGCTAGAACCTTCGCACGTGCCTCCAGTAAAACGTGCGAGCTATATCGAGCTACCGGTATCGTCCTCCTATCAGCCTTGGAAATTTCAATTCCGTCGCCCTAAACGTGTAGCGAGTATAAAATCGTGGGCATGATATATGGCTCAGAATATGCGTGAACTGGGGCCATCGCACACCAACCACATTGTTCACTCGATCCACCGCGTCTTTGATCCTGCTTTCGCACGCCCGAAAACCAACACGCCAGCACCCACCCAATCACGCTTGGTGCATCAGAGCCATAAAACTCCATCTCGGCTCTTCTTGTTGGACCACATAGCAAGTCTCTCAAACCAATATACCGCATAGCCACCTTAATAAGTTAGTATTCGTGCGTCGCCCTTCACCCTGCTCTTCAGATGCACAGTATCTCAATCTTAATTATGTTCATTTGTGTCGGCTCACGGAGTGCCGTATGCATCCCAACCTCACATGCTGCAACCTTGGCCTTGTGGCCTGTGACACCGTAAACGCCTGCCCGTTGTGGGAGCTTTTGGACCTTCAAGCCAAAGTGTTGTACAAATCCGACTCTTTATCTCACTCTAGTGCCAATAGGCTCCTCACCGTTTGGTCCTCCTATCATCATCTCGCTTCGTCCTCTTCCGTGACTCGCTTGCAATCATGTCAGCCAGATCGTCTTGATCAATGCTCTGCCACTGTCCTGCTGCATCCGCTCTTTGCCTAGACTCATATTCTCTCTTCAATGCATCCTTGTCCAGCTTATCATCTTCACCCAACTGGTCCACATCCACCGAGACCTCCACCTCACCAGCCTTGCGTTTTCTCTGTTGTCCAAAAGTGTCTCGCCGTGCAGCGTCGAGATCGTAGGCGTGCTCACCACCGAAGAAACCTGTTGCCGAAATGTTCTTCTCTGGGAGGACCTGGCCAGCACTCCGAGAAACACCTGGCTCCTCTGTCTCGATGCCTTTGCGCTGCTTCCTGAGCGTGAATTCACCGCCGATGCTCTCCATACCGCCTACTTCGGAGATCATAGCTGAGGCTGTAGTCATTGAGGTTTGAATGCCAGTGCCGTCGTCTTCTCCATCCTCTTCATCCTCATCTTCGTCTTCCTCTTCATCGCTTTCCTCGTCTTCACTCTGGCCCTCAGCTCGAAGGGCGCCCCAAGTAAGGCGCTCTACAGCTTCGCCAGGATGCACCGGTTGCTGCTGCTCCTCGACGATAGCAGTGCCGTAGAGGTCTCCACCCCACAGAGTTTTTCCTGTTTCATCTACTGGAGGCTTACCATATTGGCCGGGCTGGAAGCCCCAAGAGGCGCCAGCAGGGATGGGAGCATTGACACCCGGTATGCGCATGTTGGGATATGAAGGTGGGGGGCCAGCTCGCTGCATATTGATAAGCCAAGGAGGAGGGTAGCCTGGCAACATCCCAAGAGCTTCCCTTAGCTCCTCACTCAGTTCTCCCGGCTTCAGGTCGACCAGATTTGTCTCGAATTCTTTGCCTTCGTAGTAAACCTCACCGTATCGTGTCAGCTCAGGCTTCGTCTGTCGGCGAAAGAAGGCGTCGTAAAGTTTGGCATAATCAATGTCGAGCTTGCCAAGCTTTCCCTGCACGCGTTCCCGCTGCTTCTGTCTCATCGTCATCTCTGCCTGCTTCTCCAGCACAGCATCCCGCATCTCGGAAATCCCTGTTTCTTGGATGAATTTGGGTAGCGCAAACGCAGGCTTTTCGATGCCGCGTTTCGACGACAGGTACTCGCGCTTTACCGACCAGTGCTCAGGGACTGGGATGACATTCTTTCCGGCCTTGATATCAACAAGTAGCACTGGGTCCGTCGACGATACGTCGGTCCACTCGACTAGCTCTGGCTTTGCGACTAGCGACTTCAGCTCTGCGACCGACAGTGTGTTCATCGCCTTCTTTTTCTTCTTTGAGATTAGGGGCATTTCGTCGTCCGCTTCATCGGGGATGTCATCGTCCTCGTAGAACACCTCTGGCTTTTCGTTGTGCTTGGTGGCGGCTTCTTCTTCAGTCGACTCTCTGAACTTGTCGAATACGCTCCGGTACTGTTCAAATAGCGGGTTGTCCAAATCATACTCGTAATCGTTGTTGTCAGTGGCAAGGGATTCGACCGGTTTAACCGCCGGTGCATCGTTGCTGATGTTATAGTCTGGCGCAGGCAGCTCACTCGAATGCGCAGTATTATGAGCCCGAGATGAGGCCTCCCGGTCGCATGTCAGCGTGTGCGCTCAAATGCAAAAGTGTGGGGTGGAAAGCAATAACCACTTACAGATCGCTGTTCCTTCTTCTTTGCTCGTCGATAGGCGTTCTTGTTTGCTGGTTTTTTTGCACCCGCCATGGTGGCGATGGGAGCGCCGCGCGTTGCGATGGTGCAGGTTCAATAATTTATGGGCACTATCGCGAGCCGATTAGCCTAGGGCGTCTCACTGGGGGCGGCAGCGAGCGCGTCAAATGCTCAGTGCGTTACTTGCAATTTGTACGCAACAGGGCAGAGTGTAGACGCAAACGCGAGTGCACGTTGCGTGTTGTGTGTTGCGGGTTGCAGGTGAGGCAACGAGGCACAGATCAGAAAGTTAGGTGTCATGGGTACATGTTTAGCGCATGGCACGTGACCACTGCTCCTCCACTCTGCTACTGTGCCTACCTACCTACCTACACAGCAGCTGTCTGCCTGCCTGCCTTCTATGACCAGTCCTTGTCATCAAATTTCTTCTGCCAAAATCCTCTAAAATGCTTTTGCTGGCCAAGCTCGTTGATCTCCTTGATTTCTGCAGGTGTCAATTTAAACGTCGCAGCCCTAAGGTAATCACTTAACCGCTGTTCTTTAGAACTGGTGGTCACTGCTACGATATCCTGATCGATACACCATCGGAGGAATATCTCATTCTCGCTGACAGCATACTTTTTCGTAAGCTGGCCCACAAAATCGTCCACTGGACCTGGCTTAGCTCTTGTTGATGCAGTCAACGGCCCGTATGCTGTCGTTGCGATGCCGTGCTTCTTGTGCAGAGCGAGTAGCTCAGAGCGTTGGAGGTAAGGGTGAAATTCGATTTGGTTGCAAGCTGGCATGACCTTTGCCGTCTTTATAATGGCACTAAGGTGGGCCGAAGTGTAGTTCGAGACACCAATCGACTTTGCGAGACCACTTTGCTGCAGCGATTCCATAGTTGCCCACGCTTTCTGTAGCCCATCCTCAGACTCGGTAAACCATGGCTGATGGATTAGGTATCTTGATGGAATCAGCTATACCACTATACATGTGCACATGAAAGTTTCCTTACAAATCAACGTAATCTAGCCGCAACTTCTTCAAGCTTGTCCGAAGAGCACCCTCAATATCGTGCATGTTCGGTGCATCGACTTTTGCCGTTATAAAAAGCTTCTCTCGTGCTACACCACTCTCTTTGATGCCGGTTCCGAGTTCTGTTTCCGTCTTATACACTGTGCAGAAATTTTAGCCTCATCAATCAAGTCGCAAAAGATATCCAAACATACTCTCGGCACCGTCTAGGTGAATGTATCCCAATCTGAGCGCACTTTTCACCGCATCGATTATGTTTTGGTCAATCTTACTCTCCTCGCCTTTTTTGAACCAAGCAGTTCCCGTACCATAACCAAGCATAGGGATCGAATTCCCATCGTTAAGCTTGAGCTTGGGGATCGTGAGGTTGAGGCCTGCCATTGATGCTAACTAGGTAACCAAAGTCGAGATTCAAATATTTGTGAGAATGTGTTTATTTATTGGGCTCAAAGGTCGAGTTGGAAAGCGAATCGCGAAATGCTCCTCGGTACATGATGGACGGATAATTGGCAATATCGCGAAGTTGAAGGCGGGGGCGCTATTGCACGTCATAGGCCTTAGAACGGAAAACTCGGCCCACCCTCGGTCTTCATAGTTCGAAATATTGTCTAGCTCACAAGGGGAATCTGCGCCACACGGTCCCGAGAGGCTGAGAAGGTTATCTGGCCTAGGGTAGACACGAAAAACACCCAACGATCTATCAGGTGAAAATAAAGGAGATTCGACATAACCTACACCATGCCATACATATCAATCCTACTAAACGATTTCATGCTGCTTCAACCAATCACCTCTGTAGGCCTGGGCTTTCCGTTTCGCCATATTATGTAGGCAATCAAGACAAATGCATACAAATAGACATAACAAATATACATCTATCGCGATGATTACTACCGAAGGGGCATGCTCTACTTTAGCCAATCTCTGCCATTCTATTGAAAAAATACATCTAAATGCGAAAACGTCGCTAATTTAGAGCAAAGTTCATCTTAAAGCAAAGTTGAGTTCCGATTGAACCAGTAAACATTGAATCTATGTTGTCTTCTCGTGTTGCGTTGAGACTCTTTGTAGAGATACAACAAAATCTTCAAGCGACCGTTGCCTCTGGTTCTTCTTTGGTGACTTGCCATGCATAAGGTTGTCGAAGCCCTGGCTACCCTGTAGAAGGTAGTACACACCCCCCATAACGCAGAAAACCCCAAAAGAGAAGATCCAAACCCGAACAACCGTTACAATGCTGGTCTGTCCGCCAACAAACCAGCCAAAGATGGTAAAGAGGGTTGCGACAATATCAACAACTAGAATAGCACCAGCAAGTTGCCACGATGGAAGTGATGACCAGAACGGGCCATTGGCCCGCGTGATGAAGATAAGCCAGTTCTCAGTCAGAGATATCTCTAGAAAGAGAATCGGGTCGCGGCGTCCGAAGTTTTGTACAACACCTCCATGGACGCCTTGATGTTCGGATGACGAATAGGGAAACATACTAGTTAGGGTTATCCAAGTACCGACAGCAAGAACGATTCCAAGGAGGATAGACATTCCCCAAAGTTTTGGTAAATTCCACTTGACGGGAGTTTTGCTATACGGAGCATTGTCGTAAGCAATAGCTAGAGTTGCAATATCCGCGAAGATGGCGATGAAAACGACCAGTTGGAGATTGAGCGACTCGTTCAAAATGGCAATCCAGAGCCCAAGGAAAATCTCAAGATGAAGGGAAAGAGCAATACGATAAACAACGTAGGCGTACATGCGATGAAATATCTGCCGCGAAGTCTTTAAAGCGTCGATAATAGCGGACAGGCCAGGAGCCAGGAAAACAATATCAGCTGCAGAACGTGCGGCATCTGATGCACCCTCAACAGCGATGCCAGTATCGGCCTTCTTAAGCGATGGAGCATCATTGACGCCGTCACCCGTCATCGCCACAAGATAGCCACGCTGCTGAAGGATCTCAATGACGTTGTACTTGTGTTGAGGAAAGACTTCAGCAAAGCCATTAGCAGCTTCAACAAAATCATAAACCTCGCTGCCTGGCATCTCGCCACCACCTCCTAATCCCAGCTTCTCGGCATCGAAGATGTTGGCCCCAAGACCAAGCTGGCGTGACGTCTCACGAGCAATACCAACAGCATCACCCGTGAGCATTTTTATGGACAACCCAAGTGTCTTTGCTTCGTTGATGGTATGGAGGGTATCATGTCGAGGAGGGTCATAACATGGCATAATACCAAGAATCTCCCATGAGCTATTTTCGCGTTTGCGGGCGATACCTAACGAACGGAAGCCACGAGTGGCAAATTCGGCGACTTTATTCTTGTACGCTTCAGCGATAGGTTCCGGGACAGCGTGGTCTTTTTCAACTGTGCGTAAGACGAAAAGAGGAGCTCCCTTGACGCAGGTTATCCGTTCACCCTGAGGAGACTCCACAACAGCTCTGACCTTTTTAGAAACTGGATCAAAAGGAGTATACTGAACAACCCTATACTTGCTCAGTACATTCTTGGCGCGAGGGTAGGATCTAAGCGACTTCAGAAACGCCTTATCAATGGCATCAATGCCTTTCTTCTTGCGTGACGCGGCGAGACAGGCGGTAAGCATAAGATCATCTGGCTCAACACCTGCAACCGTGTAGGGTTCGGCCAAAGAAAGTTTGTTCTTAGTGAGAGTACCAGTTTTGTCAGAGCAGAGTATCTCAACACCAGCGAGAGATTCAATAGCGGAGAGTTTTTGGACGATGGCTTGCTTCTTCGCAAGATAAGCCGCACCAACAGCCATCGTGGTTGTGACTACAGCGGGCAATCCTACAGGCACGCCAACTATAGTAATGGCAAGCGTGAACTTGAGGATCTGTATGATGCCGTTGGATCGATAGAAGGAACTAATCCATACAACAAGGAGTGTTACGATTACTAGAACCAGAAGGGTTGTGCCGATATCGTGAAGAACCTGGGTAAAGTGACCAGTTCCGCTTGACGCACTAGCGACGAGGGAAGCGGCCCGTCCGACAAATGTTGAGTTACCAGTAGCTGTTATGACAATAAAAGCCTCGCCGCGTTTAACCGCAGATGATGCGTAGCAGGTGTCGCCCCTACGTTTATCGGCTGCGAGGGACTCACCAGTAATGGCAGACTGGTCCACCTGTAGAAAAGCATCTTGTGTTACAATTCGTCCGTCGGCCGGAACAATGGTGCCTTCTTCTACCTGGAGAATGTCTCCAGGTACTACTTCAGGGGCCTCGATCTCAATAAGGGCACCATCTCGAAGTACGGTGGCTTTCAAAGCAAGGGTTTTTTTCAACTCATCGACAATGTTACCAGCCTGGTACTCTTGTATGAAACCAACACAGGCGTTGAGAAGAAGAAGTCCACAAATTACGCCGAAGTCCACCCAATCTTGGAGACCCGCCGCGAGAATCGCAGCAGCCTCCATGACAAATTGTATTGGACCCACGAAGAACATGAGGAATTTTACGAATAAATTATCTTTTTCCTCTGCTGACTGTGAGCGACCGCAGCAATGAGAACTATGGGCTTATCTACCTTTCATTTGATTGTAACCGAACTTCTTTCGGCGAACTAACACCTCGGCAGAGTTCAGGCCGAGTCGTGTATCGGTTTGCAGAAGTTCTTCTGGAATCAGTCGTGCACCTCCTGGTTGGTCGGCTTCGTCCTCTTCATAGTCAGCGTTGCCACCGTCCTGTGACTCTAATTCGTCGATAAGGGCATCAATATCCTCATCATCATCGTCATCGTCATCGTCATCTTCATCTTCATCGTCGAAATCATTCCTCGATACAGTTTCGTCGTGGGCACAATCATACTTGTCGTGGTGCTGGCTTCCTGTTCCATTCGCTACAGCACCTTTATACTGCTTAGGTCAGCTTCTCCTGTACAAAAATGGCTCACATTGCCCTGACATCCACGACAGGGAGAGAGAATTACCTCAGCCATTGTGATTGTCGCATGGAATTATGTATGGTATATATCCAACAAGCAATATCTGACGGTACCGGCGAGGATAATATTCGAGACAATGGCGTTAGAATCCAGAGAGATGTCTGCGAGGTAGAAACCATAAGCAATGAGACTTGCCCTGCAGGTGCCTTTGCGAGCGTTGCTTTCCTCTTGTTGGTGTGATCCGTGCACGTGATAGCAGAGGGAGTGCACCTGCCCGCGCAATTGGCTGTGAATGTTTGTCTTATGTGAACATGATGTACTTACCGCGATTGTCGCTATACAGAGCACGTCGCGTAATACATGTGCTGCTATTCAAGACGCGCGTTCAGCGATCGTAGAGTGCAGGATGGCGAACAACTCTAGGCAGAACTGCAATAGAGGATTCAAGAGGCTTATGAAACCACAATGCTGTGTGAGATGGGCTTAGCCCGATATGGCCTCAAAGAACTAGGTTAGAGTCGGGTCACTGAAAGGCATATCGTTAAACAGTGTAATGGGGACAAAGAGAAAAGAAGATGAGATGAGTCCCGGTTTTCACCCACCGGACTAAGGCTTGGAT
Organism: Ophiosphaerella narmari; assembly: GCA_028456235.1. Classification (NCBI taxonomy): domain Eukaryota; kingdom Fungi; phylum Ascomycota; class Dothideomycetes; order Pleosporales; family Phaeosphaeriaceae; genus Ophiosphaerella; species Ophiosphaerella narmari. The sequence goes on along the minus strand of JALNQA010000013.1, from coordinate 783,397 downwards.
CCTTGGATCCTTGGCTTCCAGCCTCGCCCACGCGGGCAAAGCTCGCATCAGACTTGGGTTTCTGCACTTCTCAGGAATTTAGCATGATTGTGTCACCGTTCTTATACCTGCCTGGCCATTTTGTGCACTATTCAAAGGTCCCATAGTGTTCATCGCCCTTGCGAACCGAAAGACAGCGCCACGACCCGGTTCATGAATCAGCCAACGCAAGCAGAAATATATCTGAAGATACACTCAACTCTCTTGCAGCAAAGGTTTTCAAGATCGCTTAAGGACCGAGGTGTTGTCGTTTGAGCTAGCTAAATATCCGCTGTGCTGACCGTACAGAATCCCCGCCCTCCAGGTCTAGCCTGATCCAATCGGAAAACCTAGGTACCGGTAGCTAACTAGGTAGGTAGATGGGTTGACGGACCACCACATCATACGTAGGACCGGGCATCATTGCAATAAATGTTCAGTGGATGTAAACGGCTTATAAAATGTCGTAACGTGGTCTTGTGGGCCTCATAGAACGCTCACGCGTTATGACCAAAGCCACTGGGGCGAGGTAACAACCTTGGAAAACACAATCCATTGACGCCACGATGATTATCAATTTACTATACAGAGAATATATCAAAAATAACACTATATCAACCTTAATTATTATCTTACCTAGTTTTCATTGTTGATCCTCCTAGTATAGGCTGTTCTCCCGACAAACAATTACAAGGCAGGTCTTCCGCTGCATTGTGAACAACTCGCTATCACTAGCTGCTAGTCGCTATATTTTTGATAACATCTTTATCATCCTCTCTTGAAAGGGACTTGAAGCGCCAATATATGGCGACGGCCTATAGTACGATGCTCGTTAGCAGCCTAAACCTCTTCGCCAAAAGCTTCTCGAATTCGGAAACTGCTTCTAATTACATATACGTAGGTCATGACCTCAATCGGCTGTCACTTAAGAACAAGAAATCGTGAAAGATGATAAATCGTTAAATTGCCCCTGGAACGCCAGAAATGCTACGCTTTTGCTAGTATGTACTTTCAAACTAAATTGCCCCTTAATTCCTGCTCCCTCTCAATTGCCTCAAACAGTGACTTGAAGTTCCCCGCCCCGAATCCATCAAAGTTATTCCGTTGTATGATTTCGATGAATACTGTTGGACGATCCATTAAATGCTTTGTGAACAGCTGCAGCAGATATCCGCCTTCGTCAAAATCAATGAGGATATCCAAACTCTTCAATACCTCAAAATCCTCATTGAGCGTCAAACCGGCTTTTTTCAACCGCATCTTCATGCTATTGTAGTACGTTTCGGGTACTTTGATAAACTCGACACCCCTGGCCTTCAAATTTGTAATGTCGCGTATAATATTATCTGTTCGTAATGCGATATGTTGAACCCCAGGGCCACCGTAAAAGTCTACATATTCTTCGATCTGTGATTGCTTTTTTCCTTTCGCCGGCTCGTTGATGGGCATTTTGACAACATCGTTGGGCGAACTCATAACAATGGATTTCAACGCCGAGTACTCTGTGCATATATCCTTGTCGTCTACACTCCAGAAGCGATGGAAACCTAAGACTTTCTCGTAGTATTCACATACGTTTTCCATTTCATCCCAGTCTTGGTTACCAACGCAGTGGTCGATGACCGATAGCTGAACGCTTGGGAGGAAGCGAGAAAGTGCATCAAGTGTCTTGGGTTCTAAGCGATAGCCGGGAAGGAAAGCGCCGTTGTAGTTGTTCTTTTGAATTAGAGTATGAGTTGTGTCACCATAGGTACGGATAGTAGCGAGGCGGACTGAGCCGTCAGAATCGGAGATGGAATGTGGTGCGGATATTGAAGCTGCACCGGAGGATATGGCTGCTGAGTAGATGTCGTCGACATTGTCGACTTCAAAAGCTATATCTGTGAAGTGTGTCAGGGACCCTTCTATCGTTCATCAACTCACCGCAACTTACTCTTGACAGCGTCGCCATGTCTCTCCTGGTGTTCGTGGATCTCCTTCAATAATCTCTCGTCCTCTTCATTGAATCTCTTGCTCTGCTCTAAACACCTCAGTGGAGAAGTGAGAACGAATGTCACTTTGCCGTTTCGTACGACATGGGAGGCAGTGGCTCGGGAACCAGTTTCCAAGCCGCGATAGGCAACGCGCTCGAAGCCCATACGCGAGACATAGAAAGAAGCGGCTTGTTTAGCATTCCCGACGTACCAATGTACATGGTGGTAGCCTCGATATGAGGAAATGTCTGATGGAACGGCGTTAGTAAGACTTGGCGAGCTTGGTGGAGAAATAGCTGCAGGCGCCATTGTGAGAATAGCAGTTGGAACGGTTCAGGTAAAGAGACGAGGGAAAAATTCCAAAGATGGAAGCGTTATGGAGGTAACACCAAGGTCATCCACGAGATATATAGGATTTTGTCGTGGTCTCACTCTCACTCCGCGCAACTCCATTTCCTATTTCATGGCTTTACCCACTTCCCTTCAAGAACCGCCGCCTCAATATTTTCAAGGCAGGCAAACACCCCCTCTTCGTCATCAAAATCCCTTATGCCGAGCTCACGTGCGGTGACCTCCTAAAACGGCTGTCTCTTCCCGCTATTGTCCACCCGCCTGTATCCGCACAAGCATGGGAAGGAAGTTCTCTAGTAAAAAGAGGCAGAGAAAGGAGCGGAAAGTGCATGATAAGAATTGGGTTTTTTTCAGCGCGTTGTAAGGCCTCACTACATGACAGATGAACTTGTTCAGCTCATTGTACACAGGGGCGTTCGTGGTGAGAGAAAGCGATGGCTGTCCAGTTCAGGGAGGGGAGTAGCCGCATATAGATAAGCGCGCGTTGATTGCCGTCAAGAGCCGCCCGCTCGCTATGCCGAGTGAATATCGTCTGGACTTCTGGTCCCAACAAGCTTGCTTCACACATATCCCAAATCTTGTTGTACAGGTATACCGTATTCAAAATCTACAAACAAGAGTCTGTTGGCACTCACAATCGCCCATATAACTCTTGATCAATAGGTTGAGCTACCAATCAACTTTCAAAAACTCGAGCGTTGATTTCACTTTCTGGTTGTAGCTACCTATCCGTTCATCTTGTACCCATGGCTGCTATAGCTCCTTCTCCTACCCTCTCCGCAAACGATGTGCAAGTCCTGCAAGCACTCTTCGACCCGGAAACATTGCCTTCTTCAGTCGCAAAATCAAAAGATGCATTCGCAGTCGATATCTCATTACCGCCACATGCCAGCATATCCGCTTCCGAGTTATCATCGCTCGAGAACGAGCAGGATGAGATCGTGCGCCGAATTTCGGCAAACTCAAGCCTCCAGGAAATCGCCGCAGCGATCACAAGACTTGACCGAGTCGTAGCAGAATTTCCATGTTACGCAAGCGCACTTGTTAATCGTGCGATGCTCCTTCGCCTCGAATTGGAGTCACAAGTCTTATCCACGCAACACATCTTCACACATCCAATCTCCTCCATAGAGCCTCTCTTTCGAGATCTTTCTCATGCAATCCATATCTCATTACCATCTTCATCACCAACCGCTCCGGTTTCACCATACCAAGCCAAAATACTGCGTACAGCGTACTCACATCGCGCATATTTATATTTAAAGGCCGCAGAAACGGGCACACGCTTACAAGGCCTAGGAAAAAGTGACTTGGAGGAAATGGCGAGCAAAGACTTTGCAGGCGCGGCAAGGTTTGGAGACGATGTGGCGAGGGAAATGAGTGTCAGGACAAATCCATATGCGAAGATGTGCGGAGCTATTGTCAGGAATGCTCTAAAGGAGGAGATTAGTAAGGGGAACAAAAGTGCCAATATTCACGAAGTTCCTAATATATAATCGTAATGATTACAAAGTCGTATCTCTCAGTGGAAACACTAGGATGGTCGGTTCATTGTTTCAAGACAGCAAAAGTGCTTCACATCCTTAGTATTAGTATTACATGGGCAGGTTCCAAATAAAGTCTAAGGTCCCATCATCGAAACCCTGGAAACTCTGTTGATTGTCGAGCCCAAATGGAGCCATAGCAGGATCAAAAGGTAGTGCGAGCCAGTCATCGTCGGGCATTAGGCCAGTCACATTCTCTGCTAAGGATGAAAGGCTCGACTGTCCAGCATTGTGGCTATTCAAAAATTCCATCCCTGTGGTGTTGTTGATTTTAAGGTCGGCAGATGTGGCACGTGAAGGGAGTCGTGGAGGTCTTGAAGACACCACGAAACTTTCTCGGAGACGTGCAACATGGAGATCAAGAAGGGTTGCATATCTCGAAGCTAAATGCATGTCATCGAGAGTGCCTAGTACTATCAATCAGTGAACAATAGCTGAAGCGTGGATCAACTTACTTGCTCGAAGAGCGCGAATAGCCCCCTCCAGGATGTCGAGCGAGGATTGCAGCTTTTGGTTGCGTGATCCGAGGCTCAAACCTTTGATGAGATATATAGAAGAAGTAGTAATTCGTAAGAATATCCTCACAGGGGAGTATCTTAGCGCTCCTGTCTCTGAGAGCTGGCAGACCTTTTGTAGGATTTGACAGCTTCCATCAACAACCTCCTGGATGAAATCGTAGTCCCTAGGCTCTAGATTGAAAGATAGATTGTCCTCTTGTGGCACGTCGGGATCGGTTTCGGCAAGTGTGCGCTCGACTACAGCTTGCATCCCTAATGAGTTGGTGTAAATACGAACATATTGGTATTCGATGTGTAGCATGTCATGTAAACCGATTTTCAATTCTGAAAGATGTCAGCGCAAATGTTATACATGGTGATTATAAGACCCCACTGCAAGGATCGAGGTATTTTTTCCTCCAGGATACCAATAGTGGCTGAAAATGCTCGAGCAATCCAATATAGCGGCCGGTTCGCAAGAGGCTTCGCGTTGTTGCAGCGGATGGATAGATGGTGTCTGAAACCGACCGTGCGAGTTTTGTAAGCTCCACCCACGCGCTCATAAAGGATTGCCACTGCTCGACCGCGCCTGTCGCTGAATCGATAGGAATCTTCTCCATCAAGGCATGATTAAGACTCTGCGGAATCATTGAGGTACACCCTAACCGCCATGATAGCTGCTCAAGCAGGACATAAAGCAACTTCCTTGCCCTTATACGACGTATTATTAAATACTCCGAGGTAAATTTTGGGTATGAAACCTGATCTTTGTCAATGCTAGCATTGTCTTCAAACAGGCCGAGCTCCTGTGCAAGTGAGAGTGCACATCCCATCAACATCCAGGACATACGATCTGAGCGCTTTGCCGGCTCGATAACATCCTCAAGCCATCGGCTAGAAGTAGCGTCCCCCTCTAGAAGCTTCGAGCCTTCTTCTGTCGTATTGTTTGCGCCTATCATCAGCTCGCAATCCCAGCCATCAGCGGCAGTCGGAAAGTGAAGTGCACGGGGGTGCCATTCTGAAAGCAATAATAGCGCTTCAATCGATCCAATAGTTCGGCTTTGAGCTTTCGATGGTTTAACTTGACCAAGCATAATTTTCATGATGAAGCGTTGACACTGCTCCCATAGCCGGTCATGAACAAAGTAACCCCTCGATGCTCCTCCGACTCCTGGAAGTATATTGTACCGGGATGAGATCATTAGAATAGTTGTGCAAAGAAACGGATCCAGTGCTATCAGCGAGTAGTGATTCTCGTGATGCGAGTAAAATTCGCCGAGGATGGGTGAAAGGGGGGAACAATTCTTGAAGAATAGGTCAACGTATGTGACGGCTTCATGTGCAGAGAACCATCCCATTTGCACGAACCGGCAAGAAGTCCACACTTTCAAGGTCTCCGGAGATGGTGTTGACATTTGTACAGGCTGAGCTCGGAAAGTATGAAATGGCGAAGATGGAATACCATCATAACCAGACGGACCTGATCCTGGAGTCTCATATGCTTGGGAACCTGTTTGTTCTGGACCATCAATAGCATCGCGATGGTGAGCAGCTTCGAAAAGCAGATTCAGAGCATCGCTACCACTAGAGACGACTGTCCGCATGACAGAGTGTGCGAGGTCAGGCTGCGACGATGAAATACGACGAAGATGACCAGATGGGGAAAAGACATCTGAACGATGACTGCCACTCATATGTGGACTATGCCCAGGTGTTCCTCCATGTGCTGAGATTGAAGATCTTTGTAATGGTGTCGGTTGAACGGTGCTGGCTGGGTGTACCGGGGCAGTAACCTGTTCGTCTTGTTCATTATCCCTGGCTTCTCCCGGTTTGCGTCTTTTCACCCATGACCGCTCAGACCTGAAGACACATTCTCGCATTTCTCGCTTGCACCTTTGGCATGGTGGCTTCAGCTCGCCACCATCAGGGCCAGTCCCAAGAATGCACTTAGCCTTGCGTTGCCGGCAGTTGATACAGGCCTTGTATGCGCGCTTGAACTCATCCGGATGTGTCCGCTTTTTAGTAGGCCCATTTACCTCATCTTGAGTGATCCCGCTATCGACAGTTTCTTCCATGGCTGTCGGTTGGCACGATGTGTGGTGACGCACCGGATGGCGCAGGAAAGAGGCTGTAATATTGGCGTCGGGTAATGACGTGAATGACTGGATTGCGAGGGCCAAAAACATTGTTAACCGAGATTTGCCGCGACCAGCCGACAAGCCACTCTCCGCGTCAAGCGCCGACCCGCTTCCTCGACCTACTAATAGGTACATTTCTTCCTAAAAAGAAGGTGGCAGGCAGCGCGCCCGTTAAATAGTTACTATAGTTCTTCTTTTAGAACCGGTCAATTTTTGACCAGGTGCCTACTGTTGCATGCGAAGAGTACCTAGGTATCGCTTCCGCTGTCCACAACGAGCTGGCAACTACAATCTTGGCGCCTACTGATTTGCCACTGACCGGGCATCAAAGACTTCGTCTTACTGTGCTCCATGGTGGAAGGTGTTCGAAGCCCATTTTCCCACTTACTTTGGACGCCCCCCTAAGATCAATTGCCCTATCTCGTACAACACCAGAGCCTCCCTTCCAAACCTATTAAACCGGCCAGGGTAATTTGTAGCCAGGCAAATAGAGGCGTAATCCAGAAGTATATAATAATAGGTATCTACAATATTAATCGCTAATGGGCTGAATGGCTTTAGCAATGCTAAATATGGCTATTTTTGTGTTTAATAGAGGGACATTCGGTTGTAATTCCCAGGACAACACTTTCCAGTAGACTAACTATCTATCTTGCTGAAACATGATTATTTGTTTGCCGAGGAAGTTGCATTAAGAAATAGAAAGGTGCATCTGCGTTTACTGGCGACAAGCTAGCTTTACCTACAAACCCGGGTTCCTCTTCTTCAAAGCCAAGTCATTCAGCAACGGCTGTAGCCTCACATCTGAAACACGACCCTCCTCAAAACGGACCGAGACCACGTTTCACCCGCCTGCACTTCCGGCAGATCAGCAACCATCGAAACGTAGTACTGTTCTGATCAACTTCAGCCAAGCATATTCAAAACGTCACACAGTGGGTACATTTGTGATGCTCCGGATGCCGACGTATATCCAAGTCCGGAAATCCCAGAGCATGACAGAGATCGTCAATGCACATACATCTTGGCTGGGTCAAGATGTGTGAGAGTACAGCTTGAGTACCGGCAAGAGTGGATTCCGTTGATGAGACGGTAAAGCGGCTGCACGAGCTGAAGGTGTAAATATGGGTGATGAAAGGTATAAAGAGGCCACAGTGGACTCGATAATGGAAATAACAAGAGTAGCGCCCAAAAGCATGTTTTTCTATTCACAGCGAAGCTCTCTTGAAATCTTGGTCCCCTAAAGGAACCTCTGAACTTCTACTCCATAACGAAGGAACCTCTGGCTCAGCACTTTCCGACGCTTCTTCCTAGGCAGATCCTCTAGTGCCATATTTCTGCGCTTGCTATATTGGCACAACCAAAGCCGTGTATATGGTGTCTTGTTTTATTCGCACACATGAGGATCTTGACAGTCACTGCCCAGGGAGGCTACGTGATAGCCTGGTAGGTAGCCTAATCGATCTAGTGGGCTTCACGATGATGCAAGAGACGATGTCATCGACACTTGGCGCGGATTTCAACGTCAAAAAGACATTACTATCTACTCATGTGAAGTTATTGAAGTCCACACATTGTGGCAAGCCTATAATCTAACTCAGCATAAGAGCGAGTGATCTATGAGTATAACAGCTGATAGGCAACGGAATACATGTGATTATCCACTAAAATAGCCACATTAAAAGAAAGACTGGTCGCCCCAATTTCTGAGATGTATTCAAGTATAACTCCAAGAGACAAAATAACCACGTTCCATAATCATACAACGACCGTGACGTAACACCGTCCCTAACAGACGAGAGGGGCCGATGTGAACCTAGCGTGACAAACACCATTATGCTAGGGAGTATAATGTGGCCCATGCGAGATGGAGAGAGCTTTCGTTTGGCGAGTGGTCTGAGACAAGCGCACGACTCCGCATTAACCATGACAAAGTGTCAAGGAGAGGGCTATACGTGGATGAAATATGGCTGTGTTTAAGCAAAAGCTCCAACAATTGACATACCAGCTAGTTTTAATTAGTAAAATAGTTATAATGATGCCATTGTAGAGCTTACCAGCGCCCATGAGGACGTAACAGAATGCTAGAGTCTTGTCCTTGCCCTTCAACGTATGCTGGGCCTCTTCTGATAGGAAATCTTCAGCCAGCAGGTCGACAAGGGCAGCGTAGATCAAGAGACCGGATGAAATAGCATTGAATATGCCAACGATGATCAAGCCGAAAGCCGAGTTAGGATCATACGAACCACGCGTGAGGAGACCAATGGCCTGACCAATGGGAGCGGTAGTACCAAAAGCGACCACAAGCATCCAGGGTTTCCAGCTGTTTGATGGGTAAGGTACGGCGGCGATACGAGATCCAAGACCGAGACCTTCAAACATTTGGTGGAAGACAATGGCGACTAATAGGATTATGAATCCTTCTGCGGTGATCGAAATGGTCATACCGACGAAGACGGAATGGAACAAAATACCGCCCTCAATGAGGGTAATCTGCATAGATTGTTTCTTCAAGACCATGGGATCGACAGCTTTCTCGACATCGTCATCGAAATAAGAAACCTCTCCTGCTTCATGCGCGCGTGAGGGCTGTTGTTGCTGGTAGTTTGGCAGATTGGGCATCGCACGGTTCATCATAGTCAGCATCTCGTCCCGCTGTCGTACGTATTGTTCATAAAAGACGATAAACCAAGGCGGCATTTCGGATTTGGCCTCCAATTCCTCGCTAGCGCTCTTGCCCATTGGGAATGGAAAGTTGTCGGCAGGATAGGTTTGTTCATGCAATCCTCGTTTCTCGTCACGCATGGCCAACATTGTCTTCTGAGAGTCATAGCTGTCCACACGGCGGATAGGGTTATTGAAAGCTGCCTGGATGCCTGCCGGTGGCGATCCTCCAGCAAATTCTTCGCCTGTTGCGCTGCCATGACTATGACCTCCAGTCTTCGCATTCAGCCACATTTCAACGACGAAGAGAATGAATAGAGCGCCCATCATGATTACGCCAGGCATAGCCGGATACTTGTCGGTGAAGAGCTCAGGTAGGCATGGATCGTTGAGGGAAGCGAAAGCAGTAGGAAGGAGCTGCATATGTTAGACACAATTCCTAGGGGTAGGAGTGATGTAGAGATAGCACTGACATGGACGAATGCGGTCGCAATGAGTACACCGGTACCGAAATGCTTGCAGAAGAAGAAAAGCTTGGGGGGGATCTTCATCCACTTGACTTTCTTTGCGACAACTGGAAAGCCGCAACCACCGATAGAGGCGAAGAAGACAATAACTATCGTTGTGTTAATTGGCATCAGGCACTGTGGGCTGAAACAACTTACAAACTGCAGCCACATGGAGAGGGAAGTTGTACTCGGCCCCGTCAGCCTCACTACCACACACGGGTTTTTCCATCGCGGACATGTTGAAGAAATAAAATCGTGGGAAGAATATCCAGGGAAGAGTATTCCAGATCTCTACCCAAGCTTACTAGCAGCTTCGTCGCCGGCGACGATGGACGAACGAAGAGAAAAGAATGAAAGAAAGGGAAAAGAAGGAAACGAGAAACAAACGTCTCCCAGGGAGTAGTTGAAGTCAAAGAACTCAAGGTTGAAGGTAGTGAGTAGAAAGCTCGGCACCAGTGGGTTATGTACTATACTTAAGGTTGGTAACCCTAGACCGGACTAGCCATGTCGAGATGATCGCCCATGTCTTCAGAACATAAAGGGTGGAGACGACGGTGAGTTACGGTGGTCCAAGCTGCAGATTCCAGTCTTGGACAGGTGCTTCACACATGAGAACGCGGAGGTTCAGACGATGCCAGGACTGACCAGTAGAGCTTGTGCCATCAGCTTGCTGGTTCCAGAAGCAGCATGGCCATCAGGCGGCAAGGCTCCAAGTGGGCAATAGGCCGCCGATGATTCCAAGTCCAGTGGCAGACAGCTGGCAGGAGAACAAGCACTTGGCATTGTCGGAAGGGGTGGGTTGTGATGCGGCTCAAGTGTCGTTTACCGGGTGTGGGGCAGGTTACGCAGTGTGGAGGTGCGAAGCATTGTAACGAGACGGTGGAGAGCACGTCTGATGCACTTGGAGTTTGAGAGCCGAGGAACGCAAATCAAACGGGCCAATGAGACGAGGCACCCCCTAGTTGAGGATGAGATGCCAAGGCGGCCAGCCCAAAGCCGATGGGATGTTGCTTGGCTGAGTCCGAGAAGGGGAGTTTTGAAACCGAGCACGGGCAGATCATAGTGCCCGTCAACAAACTGTGCCAATCTCGCACGCTGCCGGTTAGTCCTGGAATGCGGCTTGCAACATGTAGGAGGATACAGACAGGTACCTATGCAGCTATGCCTAAGGCTCGGTCGATCGCTTCGCTGGCATTTGCTGCCTCTGTAAGCCACGGAGCGGTAGGAATAGCTAGGTACTGTTCACATGGCGTATAATTAGACGGTAGAGAAAGGAAAACATATCGAGGTAGATTCGGGCGCTTGGCGGCTAGGCCTGCGACGTTTTCGCTGTCGCTGCCGATACCAGACCATCTCTTGGTATCCAGGCGCCTATCCGCACAAGCTTTCCTACCCTACATTACATGTAGAGCCATTAGATGCAGGAGAAACAACCCAATCCTTCTGTACATGATTGTAATGGCGCATATGGAGATCGACGCTGTCCAAAATTGCTTCCGCTCTTGCAGACGGCCAAGAGGGCTAAGCATACCAACCATTTGCCGAGCCAATGGCGGGTGCTACTCCAGCGCCACAGGCGAACCTCGTGAATGCTTAGCGGTTTCATCCTCCGCTGCACCTACTATTGCCACGCAAAGATTGTACAAATCCGCAGTCTAGCATTGTGAACGAGCACTCCAACCACACCGAAATGACTCTGGTGTTCGCGAAAACGCACCGCGGAGGTGGAACGGCGCCGTGGTGGCGTTGGTGCTTGTTGTTTATTACGCCGCTATCCCAGTGCTGAGGCCGACAGCCATCTCTGTAACTCTTTCGTACAGTATCCTAGAGATCTTCGTTACCCCCAACAAGGCTTCTCTAACGACACCCGGGCAGAATGTCCTCCACATCTTGCTGTCAGTATCAGGAAACCAAGTTGTCGGTACTTCCTTCTGACTTTCAACTCTAGCTATTCCTCAGGCTGAGCACCAAAGCCAAGATGCCAACCAAACACTCGTTCCAGTGGCCGCTGATCATTTGCCCCCCAAGAGCGTGCCCAGCCAATCCAATCTTATCACCCGGCAAAGAAGCGATACGATTGAGCAACTATCAACCAACACCACTGTCCCGGCTCTCGACGCCAAGGACAATGCAACCACCACTAACAGCCTTGATCCACTCAACCTAAAGCGTCACCTTCGAGAAGACATCTCTCAGAAACAGATGAAGGTTGAACATCCGCTCGCTAAGCCTAGGCATATGAAGGTATGGCGCTGTCACGACAGATCCTAGTGTTATCACGTCTAACCAAAAGTAGAACTTCTACACAAGACAGAATGCGCTAATTGATCAATTCCTTCAGAGCGGCGACGAGGAACGCCTTGCTGCTCTCGATCAACTGGAGAACGGTCCAAAGGTGAAATTTGCAGTTAATGCATCGTTCATCGTGAACTTCTGCTTGTTTGTCATTCAAATGTACGCAGCCATCTCTACGGGATCCTTGTCACTGTTCGCAACAGCCGCAGACGCCTTTATGGACCTAGTATCATCATGCGTCATGCTTGTGACTTCTAGAATGGCAGCCAGACCAAGCGTCTACAAGTATCCTGTGGGGCGAACACGCATCGAAACTATTGGTATCATTATGTTCTGCTGTTTGATGACGACTGTTGCCATTCAGCTCATTGTAAGCTCATCGTTTCTTAGTCTTTTACCTGCTGCTACGTGACTAATATCACCATAGATTGAGTCCGGTCGAGCGCTTGGGGCTGGGGCTAAGGAGTCCGAAGAGCTTCATCTCATCCCAATTATCTTTGTGAGCATTGCCAGTCAGTATCTACGCCCTCTAAATTGAAATCAAGGCTTACTAGTTACCCTAGTTTTCTCTAAGGGCTCGCTTTGCATATTCTGCTTCATCTTCCGCCGCTACCCAGCCGTACATGTTTTTTTTATTGACCATAGAAACGACATCGTGGTCAATGCCTTTGGCTTGGCCATGTCTATCGTTGGTAGCCGTGTCGCCTGGTATGCGGATCCCATTGGAGCCATTTTGATTGGGCTTTTGATTCTTGTTTCATGGGCCGCGAATGCGTTTGATCATGTCTGGCTATTGGTTGGCAAGTCTGCGCCTCAGGAGTTTATCTCGAAGTTGATATATTTGGTTATGACACACGACTACCGAATCACCAAGGTCGAGACAGTATGTGTTCCAAACTAGGCCTAATAATTTTGGGCTGAGACTAATTGGATATAGTGCCGAGCCTATCATGCCGGGCAGAACTACTATGTTGAAGTAGACATTGTGATGGATGAGGATCTGCCACTAAAGATCACTCATGATGTCAGCCAAACGTTGCAGCGAAAACTTGAAGGTAGGTACTCGGGTTCGCCTTCTATTCACAACCAAACTAATTGCCATCAGGACTTGCGGACGTTGAACGTGCATATGTACATGTCGACTATGAAGATGAGCACGACATCAATGAAGAGCACAAGCCTCTGTACGAAGTCACTCAAAGCCGCACTATCAAGGAGCGTGTCCAAGCCCTCAAGTTTCTATTCAAGAAGGAGGTAGCATGAATACTCGGATTGTATCTTTGAGCTGAAAACGAAAGATCAATCCTGAGTTAGCGTTCTCAGAGATACTTTGAGCATAGTATACGAGTAAGGACACGTCTGAGCCAAGTGGGACTTTAACAATAAGGCTTAGACTTGAAGGCTTGGAGGTTACCACCCACCGTCGTTCTTTCAAGGGTTTCTTTTTCGGCGTTCTGGTGCGGGACGGACCAAATGGGAGGCATATCTGCTGATGATACCCAATGATTGAGCCATACACCGCCAATTACTTGACATCAAGTGTACATAGTGAGTGAAGTTTATTTGTTACACCTCGGACAAATGTAATTACTCGATTATTCAATTTAGGCCTTTGCCATGAGCATTTACGTGTGTCTGGGGCGCTGAGTCGCCAATTCACAATATTATGATTAACGACAGGATGGTATAACCCATGATTCACTTTGAAGCAGGCTTATGATTGCAAGAACTTCACTGGATATTAATCACAGTTTGCTAGTACAAACTCTGCAAGCTTATATATATTCTATAACACACGAAATTACAGTATTCGGTTCTCCGGTAGTAAGCTATAACATGGGGGCTAGGTTTCCTCATGATATTCATTCTGCCTCTCATTACTATGTAGTATTCTGTGCAAACGGCCGCAGTTCCATAGAGCATTTCCCACCCCGAATTCCGCTTGGACTCATCTTGCGTTCTGCGCCTAAGCTCGCACAATGGGTCGTACTTAGTCCCGAAAATCCCACACCCACGTTAGTCAAAGGAGTCCAGTGTACACCATATATCAGCCTTGACATCTGTTCCGATATTAGTATAGTGAGTCTACAGCGTATCGTGTTCAAAATGCTCGATGCTGCCGGCTTTACGATACCAAAGAACATACTCCAATAACAACCATCAATAAGCACCTCAATTTCGGTACGCAAGACATGGCTGCTGTTGGAGCTACCAGCCGCGGGGCTTGATGGACTTCACCTCCACCTTGAAACACAGCTGATGGTGGGTTCTGCTATCAACCTCGCGAAAGTGGAAGAAATATGGGCGAGCTTCCCCTCGGATCGTGTTGTGGTGCGTCTTGTGACCACCAACTTCGTCCAGGCATGCATTGGACTCTATTATTCGCCCGAAGACTTCGCAGCAATTCAAAGATGGTATCGAAGTTCCAAAGAACGATACAAAATCTTCAAGGCAGCCAGGGAAGAGATGCTCCGGCCAACAGTCTACTCTATATCTGATAGGGAGTACGATGCCATCAGATTGGCAAGTACTTTGAGGCAGCCAACAGGCTAAGCATCATGGGTGTTGATGCGGATGTGGGTTAGGCTACCGATTGGTCGCGATTACATAATGCTAGGCCCAACCGGTCGAGAGGGACAGCTGAAAAAACGTGCGAGCCAAAAAGCTTCCCATCTCCAACTTCACAAACGTTTGCATGGGGCTCTCACGTCACCCAGCCCTGGGCTACTTCGCCTCCTTCTTTGGCGCCGTCTGTTTTAGTTTTGGCATGACATACATGCTCTACCCTCGAGTAGGCTACTCACTTTATGGCTTCAGCTCGGGACCGTCATCCAGCTCGGAATGGAAAACAATGGAGCGCATTATGGTATTATATGGAGCCAAAGATGTCTTCATTGCCGCAGCCATCTTTGCATCCACGTGGTTTGGGACAAGAAAAAGCGCGGGCATGATCTTGGTAGCAGGGGGTGCTTGTGCGGGGGTTGACGGTTGGGTGGTGAAGCAGGAGGCAGGGACAAATGAATGGAATCACTGGGGATATGGGAGTCTCATGGTTGTGCTCGGGGGGCTGATGATGGGGTTAATGGGCTGATGATGGGGTTAATGGGTTGATGATGGGGTTAATGGGTTGATGATGGGGTTAATGGGTTGATGATGGGGTTAATGGGTTGATGATGGGGTTAATGGGTTGATGATGGGGTTAATGGGTTGATGATGGGGTTAATGGGTTGATGATGGGGTTAATGGGTTGATGATGGGGTTGATGGGTTGATGGGATGGCGCGCGTGATTTCGCGTGACTGGTAACAACTAGCGCCAAGGCATTTCGCGTCGTGTCTCTCTGGAACCTGCCTACCTGTATTCATTGTTGCCATGACTGAGGTATGGAGCGGAGACATTGTGCTCCCAGACGGAAATGCAATCAAAGGCAGGTCATTCAAGTTTGACATACGTGACCCGCGAATTCTAATGGGGATGACTGCAGATATCAATCTCACGTCCCCGAATGGCGAGTCCTTAGCCTTTACTTCAACGACGCTGCGCTTCGCCACCACTGTCGAAACTGCCAAAATCCCCCTATATCTCGCTGCCGGTCCGAATCTGGACGTATGGACCACATGTGTAGCAACGGAAGCATGGTTTGACTCGCTTTTGCTCTGCCAGACTGCCGGCTGGTGCACCTTGGCCCGCTCCCAGTCGCCCGTAGCTATCCTAGCACAGATACAGAGCACAGCAGCAGAGCAAATGCACACCCCCAAGCTCACCGAGATTCTCTTTTACGGCACCATTACGCCGCCTGCGCTAGAACACGCTGGCGCCCAAGTCTCCGGCCTGCCTGAGCTGCATGTGCACGCACTGCCCCTCTCTTCCAACCTCATCTATCAACATTGTCATAATCATCATCACGAGACTGGAGACCCCCACTTCCTACCTACATGCCTTGATACTCGCCATGCCCCTCACTCACCTAGAAGAAAGCGTGACCTCTTCCAAGAGGCCACAATCGCAGAGAAAAAACAAAGGGGTAAAGGAGGTATCGGCGTTGCTGCTACCGCTGCTGCTCGAGGTGACATTCATACATCAGCCGGACACGCCAGACCACCATCCGCCCATGGCCCTCTCTCTCGGCCAGCCTCGCGTCAGCTTTCTCGTGCTATTGCATCCCGACAGTCAGAAGAACCCACGACAGAGTCAAGAAACAAGGAAGCACTGTCCCGCGTGGTCATGGTGGCTATGCGCATGCACGGTCTACAGCAACAGAAAAAAACTTCATCACGCAGAACATCCGCTGTTCCGCGCCTCGAGGACAGTGAACAGACGGGCGCAGACACATTCATAGAGGACGCCACCAAAGACGAAGAATACAAAATGATGTACCATCAAACGTATAAAGGTGCAGCATTTGCGTTTGTGAGTCTATGCCTACACTCATCCTATACGTTTAGAGTTAATATGATGCGTAGCGCAAGCATATTTTGGAGAAGCCGCTACATGCTCAGCCTGATAGACTGCGTGACGTGGTTGAAAAGCTTCTCACCATATACTTGAGCGATCCTCTCGCACACTTGTTGCTGACAGACGAGAGTGCCAATCCATCGGCTACACCCGGAAGTAAACATCAACCCGGTGTCTCCGGTATCGTCGACGGTCACAAAAGTCCGTTCGATATGCCCAGCACGACTAGATCAGGTGTGACGACATCGAAACCCACCCCGTATATACAGGGTCGCCTGTGAGCAGGAGACAGTCAAACATGGTCGAAACAAGTCTTGTATAACCCAAAATGCTACCTCGAGCCATCATACTCATGCTCAAAAAGTGCCAACGCAATCACTATAAATCTGTGCGGTTTCTGGATGTAATGCTAGTAGAACAAGAGCAATTGCTAAAGGTGGAAAAAGAGCCGAGTCCCGACACTGTTCATGGGCATTGATGATGACGCTTGTCCAATCAACGACAAAGCAGTACGAGGATCGACCATCATACTTTCCACTTGTGGTGATTGTTAACCACCACGGTTGTGGCCTACACGTTGTCGCATTATGTATCGTGATAGTACGCCTAAAATTGCACCCAACTAGATGGAATAGGTAAAGGCACCAAGGCTTTGTATCTATTTCGAGGCCGAACAAACGTTCTATTTCTCGTGTCCATTATTGGTTTTCGAGCTTTGAAAACGGAGGTTCCTATCATCAACGGATATTCCCACCCCCAACAATTGTATAAAAGGGTGCAAGTCCGCGAAGGAGGAATATACCAAAGGCTTTCCGGTCACACAAAGACGCAATACTCAAATTCCAATACCGCCGTCACTTAGCAACTCTACCAAATATCCATCATGTTCTCCAAGGTCGTAAGCCTGACGCTTTTCGCAGCCAGCGCTTCCGCAGCCGCTATGCCTGTCAGCTCAGCACCGTGGTTGTGGCATCTCACAGGCGTCACGAGCACCTGTACAGCAGCAACTTGCCGCTATAACTTCAACGTCTCAGCGCCGGCTGGTCCAAGTGGTGAGCCGCCCTTTGACGCAACTGGCTGTACTGGCACTAGCGCGCAGGGTGGCTTCAAGTCATGCGCCATAGTGGGTGTTGATATGCCCGGCGATGTATTGAGCAACGAGATCAATTCTGGAATCGACATTGGCGCTATTATCAAGGTCCAATACACGTTCACAAAGTAGGAGTCATTCTCTTGAACCATTCAATTGGGAGACAGGAAACTAATGCGAAAAATAGGAATGGTGTGAAATACACATATACCGGTGGTAATGCTATTGCTCATGACGGCGCTCCTGCTGACATGGATATTATTCCCACAGAGATCCATGCAGTTCCTGTGAAGAAGTAGAATGGCAACATGGGAGGTGATGAAACTCGTGTAAATCCGGACCAGCCATTGTTAGATACTCTCTACAAGTAGTCACTGAGTATGTATGGGACTGTAATATTCTCGCCCCAGTGAGGAACGTGAGGTACTGTCACCATATCCCTCGCCTCTGTCCTGGTCTTTTTTCCAATTATTGATCAGCCATTCTCGCCCGATCCCCCCCACATGTACTGCAGCCTGGGAGGTTCTAATTCTAATGCTTAAATATTAAAATACGATCAAATTTGCTATAACAAAAAGATGGTAGACAAATTCAACAGTATGAAACGTTTTAGCAGGCTTCAATTAACTTTCAATTACTCATCAGTATGACAGGGAAATTCACCTACTCCATAGGTAAGAGTAAATAGAGTTTTCTAGCACAATGAATGGGGGTAAGGGTCATTTCAAATCTGACCACAGAGACGCAATCAGTCACCTTCATTACGGAAACGACTTTTCCGAAAGAGACTCGCGTAGGGATGTTGATCCAGGATTTGTTGAGTAAGAGATTAAAATCCGATGTAGGAATAATTAAATAAACGCGTGTGCGTGAATCACACAAGGGCGCGGTTTGTTCGGTTGTATAAGATAGTCAACTCACTGTATAGCCTACTAAACACAAGCTATACTGTAACCCACTTAGGCAGGCTGCATGATCGAATAACTCGCCCTTATATAAGGAGGACCGCAGACAGGCGAAAAACCGATGAGGAACAGCATTCTTACATGTTTGGTGGTGGTAGAACATCGCATTCACAAAAGGCTATACATATATAACCTATAGCTCATCCCTCACCCTTTCCTCGCTCAAATCTGGCATTGCCATAATTTTTACCACTAAGCTTGTCCAGCCAGTAAAATGTTGGGTCCTCTGACCTTTCCCGGTTTCGGGATTGTATTGCTCCCATGCGAATCCTGTCTCCTTCCAGCTTTCATATACAGTATTGACAAGGTTTTTGCGAAGCTCAGTGTATATTTTCTTCGCCCGGGCTTGGTGTGCGCTTTTCTGTTGAGCGATATTCTGCGTTGTAGTGTCAGCATAGTCGGCACATATCGGTTTTCCAGAACTAGTGACTTACAAGAAGTTGTGATACCGCAAGATAGTTGATGGGCATCCACACAGGCCCACGCCAGTAGTCTTCTGCAGTGTGATAAAACTCATCGTTCTTGCTTAAACTTCTCAAGCCATGGGGGCTCCACAATTCCTCCTCGTCTTCAATCAAATCTAGGACGTCGCCTAGTCGCTTGCTATCCTTGTCAACAAGCCCTGTTAAGAATGGGAAGAGGGATATGTATCCTTTGTGGCAGACGAGCGCATGCTCTTCGTAATCATCAATTGTAGCATCGCAATATGTCTTTGCTTTGTTGGACCAGTGCAGATCGTCGATATTGCGGACGATAGCCTCATCGTACTTGGCAAATTCGTTTGCATCGTCTTCCTCGCCGAGGTAAACAGCAATGCGCTTTATAGCCCTCGTCATCATTCCCATCCAACTTATGAGATCAACATGCAGCTCACCAGGATGTGGAGGCTGGGCCCTAGGGTAGTCATCAAGGCCAGAGGTGAGAATATGTTGGGGAGTGCGACCTCTCCAGCGATAGCCTTCCTTGGTTGAGAAAGCTTCACGATCATAACTTTTGATATCGCCAGCTTGCGTCTTGCGAAACCAGAAATATTGGCGTTTGAGGAGCGGATATAGTGTACGCAAATATTGCAAGGCAGCCTCGCGATTAACCAATTGCATAAAGTATGACTTTTCATGCAACAGCCTCTTGTTGCTTGAATCGATTTTCTGGGCGTCAAGCTTATCAAGGAAAGACGTGATGACCATAAATAAGGTCGGTGGGTTTGCATAGTGGGGGTATTGGACCTGGAATTCTTCAGGCACCTTACTGCGCGCTTCAGAACCAAGGATCTGCTCGCGACCGATCCAGCCTTCCTCATCCATAAGGTTGAACCAGCTCTTGATGATTTCAAGGGTAAGATCAACATCCCAATCGAGGACTGGCAGAAGATGAAACCCTTCATCCCAGAGGAAGCCTCGAGGAAAGAATGGTCGCGAAGGAATGGCGGTGAACAGCTCGGAGGGACCTTCGAGTTCCGCTTGGTTCCTGGTACGCGCTTCTGTGGCGTCTTCCCAGAAACCCTCATTGTCCTCTTCGTAGGCAGTATCGTAAGAACGATCAACCCGTGAGTCGCCATAGAAGTAGCCGATACCGCCGATTAGGTTGGAGAAGAGAGACTTGGAGAACTTGTCGTACCGCTCTTTGGTGAAGGGCACCTGTGGTTCGAAGATGCTAGCAAAACGTGTGGAGAAGGCTGATGTCACAGAGCTGATCTGTTGCGTCAAGTCCTCTGGGGTGATCTTGGTTGGTGCCGAGGCAGATGAGAAGATGACATCAAACTCGAAGGGGCCCTCAAAGACCTTTTGAACGAGGTGCAAATTGCCACGGCTGGGAAGATGCTGTATGGTGTAAATTTGGGCGGGCGGCGGCGGGTTCTCCTCTCCATATTTGGCGACAAGCTGATCAATTTGGCCCTTCATGTGGGCAAATAGGACGGCTTTGATCTGCCACAAGGCCTCGTCCGGAACCTGACCACTATGGACTAGCGTGCGGTCCAGGGGTTTCTCGTCGAAGCTGGGGTGTCCGGTGTGAGGGTGGTCACCTTTGCCCTGGGTGACTGTGAGGTCGAAGTCGCCCAGCTCGGGTGTCTGGCCCTTGAGGGAAACGTCGCCCTGAAAGCCGGGACCCTCATCATCGGCGGATTCTACCTCCAGGCTGCCAATACCCTCCAAGGTGCTGTACCAGATGACGGTGGTCCGAAGATTGGGCGCCGCATCCTCGCGCAGGGTGCCCTTGATTCTGGCACCCCAGCTGCCGCCATGCTCGCCGCCCGGAAACTTGATAAACTCGGTGGTGATGTCGATGTGATTTACAGGGTCGTGGATGGTCTGCCGGCCACCACTGCGTACATCATACTCGTCCCAGCCATAGCCATCAAGCTCATGCTGCTCGCATGTGTGTCGGAATGCTGGGTGCAGAGATCAGCCTTACACTCACCAGCCGCTTGACTATGACTGCACTTACTGTTCTGTACGCTTGTATAGTCCTCAACCCGTGTCCATAGCAGCCCACCCATCAGGCTCTTGGGTATGCGTGGCCGAACGCCAAAGTAGAGATTGGGCCTGTACGGCCCCCATAGCAGACTGGCGTTGGTGGCCTTTTCGATCTCGGTCACCTGCGCCTCTGCGAATGGTAATTGAGCTGCAAAAAGACATAGCAACCCGGTTAAAAGACCGCCGTGCCGTTTGTTGCGTGTCATGGCCTCTTTTTCAGCTTTGGGCCCGTGGAACGCGAGCTTTTGGCTACATATATCTGCTGTGGGGTGAAATGTGTCCAAGTGCTTGCGCCTGCCGCGGCCTTTCTGCGCTGTGATTGGCTACCTTTCTGTGCACAACCCACATCTTTCAAGCAACTATCCCACCCCGCCTCTGTTTCACCGTCTGTATCACGTGGGTGTCCCGCTCGGTGGCTCGGCCGCTGTGGCTCCGTGCCAGTCGTTCAGCGATGGATGTACAGCGTCTGTTTTGGGCTACCACACAGTGGGAAGCAAGGGCCGGAAGGTAGGCAAACATGATATGATGGCCGTACGATGACCGAGCTTAGTTGAAGCGAAAGCCAAAGTAGCGAGACTATTGGGTCGTCTATATTCAAATCGGAAACTGAATTTGTTGGCTACGACACGGCCTGTAGCCTCACGTATCGACGGGTAAGTTGGATATAAGCCCTCTAGCCTTGTAATGACTACACACTACCTCCGGCTGGTAATTGAGGTGTTTGGCAGTTACCATGAATTGTGAAGTTGTCAGGTTCAAGGTTGTGACACTTGGTCAGTAGTGTGGAGTACTTCTAGTAGAGGCGACTCTAAACCGACTTCAGATTGACCAGTTCGTTGTTGCTAGATCCGAATTTGCGGAGGAAATTAGCTCGCGATGAGGCACTTACGCGGTGGGTACAGCATGCAGCGCTGCCGGCCGTCCCCCGGCAACTGCATTTGAACGTTGGTATGTAAGATCCTGGAAAGGAGTGGGTTTTGTCAAGCACAGGTGAAAAACAATGGCAACCCAAGAATTTCTATTCGGACCTGTCACTGTCAATGAGTCAACTGGCACCTGGTTTGCCGAATAGGCATAGACTTTGCCGATTGTCAGGCATGTCATCCAGGATCCCCCAATATTTTTCCTTGACGCGAACAAACAAACGAAGCACGTGCCCACGAATGGTTCGTATTCTCTATGAGTAATCGACAGCAACAAGCGCAAGGCGACAACAGCAACAGGGCACCTAAGACCCAAGAGTCAAAACATGATCAAGCTACCTTCCCCAAAACGAATATATAGTCCGTCCATCTTGCAACGTTGACCCTAGATGCATCAACGTTCGCTTACAACAGAGTTTGACCCTTTTCTCGGACCATGTCGGTTCTATTATTTTGGCCGTCCCCGCATGAACTTTTTTGGCAATAGTTTTTTCTTTTCAAGTTTCCCCTTCATCTCCGCATTCGCCATGCTTAGCTAGAAACTTTCTCAGAGCAATATGTGGCGACCCTGGATCATACGCATCAACTATGGACTTTTGCCGTATACTTCGCACTCCTCCTCCAATCTCCTCTCTATCCTTCGCGTTGTCCCGCTAAGAGGCGGGTTGTTTCACCATGGAAATGGTCCAAGCGCCCGACGTTTCAACCACACCGCACTGCAAATGAACATCCTGGTGCCGATCTCATGTTTGCGTACATGAAAGCCTCTAGTTCGCAAGGAAGCGCAGAGCTCGTGTGACTCACCGCGCGAGACCTTGCGTTTCGGATTCATCCGCAGTTCATAGATCGACGGACTTTCGAATGCGTGTTCACGAGCTACTGGGGCGCTGCCATTTGCATGTTTGAGATGTGAATATTTTAATTTTCCGGACTAGACTGTTGGAGATGCATCACTGTACTACAGCGGTCAAGTACGTGGCACCAGATTTTGCCCAACCACTACACCCACCAGACCGCAGGTCGTAGTCCGACCACTACTTGTAACATGTTAAGCTCCCTGTAGGTATCTCTCTCGCGGGCCTATCTTAAAAAGTGCAAAAGTATCTTAAAAAAAGTGAATTGTCCAATGTCCAACCCACTGCCGGAAAAGGTAAGGGTCATCATGAGACAAGTGAGGTTTCATGTTGACCGAGAATGGAGATCCAAACGGCATTTCAGCATCAATAAACCTCCCCCCCCAGCCTCCTCATCACCCTGCGATGATACCCATGCGATAGAAAAAGGACAGAAATTGGAAGTGACTTCGAGACAAAGAGAAGAGGTGGTATGTGCGTGTAACGTAGGAATGCGTGCCATATTAGACAATTCGCGCTTTTACAGAGCGTATGAAGACAAGATAGTAATAGTAAATGGCTACCAAAGGCTTGCCATAAAATCAGAATAGATCAAGTGAAGGTGGTGTCTTGGGGGGGCGGGCCGCGTAAATATCCCCTACTCCGTATTACACCATAAATTCAAACCGACCAGGCCGCTAGCGCATGAATTACCAAGGGAAAAAGGGTCCAAATATTATGAATGGAAAAGATCCCAAGCTCTTGCACAGAGTCCAATGAACTCGTCCTTCTTCTTTGCTTGAGTGTCCGGCGAATCTCGCCCGGCTCCAAAGGGACCGAGACGGGGTTGTTGTCGGCCAAGGGGAGGCGTGCCATTATCTTGTTCGTACTCATCGCGACCCCTTCTCCTTGTGCTACCGCTACGATGGAGATCAACATGGGATGGGTATGCCGACGAGCCGCCCTTGTTGGGCATGGGCGAAGGTGGTGTTGGTGGTTGGTGGCCGCCATAATGGACTAGGCGGGGCAAGAGGTCTTCACGGCCGCCAGACAGAGAAGCAACAGCTTCCTCGGCAGACTTATACTCACGTGGCCGTGACGTTGGCGGCGGGGCCTGGTGGTGGTGAGGGGCAAATCCAGGCGAGGGCATGGGCGGTTGGACATTGGAATGGGACGAGTGACCAGGGCTGCTGTTGTGGTAGTGGTTGTTGCGTGCTGTTCCCAAGGGTTCTGGAAATACGTCGGAGATGGGCGGCAGGCGGTTTGATGTTTGCTGTGCGGGCACATGGTGGATGTGCGAGGTCCGAGACAGGGTGGAGAGACCGTTGGCAAGCTGGCGCGAGGGTGGCGCGTTGCTACGCAGGCCGGTGAAAGTCTGATTGATGGGGGCGGACTGGATGACGCGGTCGTGGGCAAACTGCTGAGCAGCCGGGGGAGCGATGGACAGGCCGGGGGGAGGGCCCTTTCTGCGCGACGTCTGCGGCGTCTTGATGGGACGGCCAAAGGCATTTGTGTCGGCGGGCCGCGGGGTGTCATCTTCGGGGGCGGGGCCCTTGCCGCCGTGCTTCTGGCGGGCCTCGATGATTTGGCGCTGGCGCTCTCGTACATCTAGACTGCGCTGCAGCTGCTCGCGCATGGTGGGGTCTTGTGTGTGGAAGCCGGGCGACAGGCAGGCGAGGCCGACGTCCATGAGGTTGGCGCTGCCCTGTGCGGCGGGACGGGCAGTGAGCGCGCCCGAGGAGTGGACAATGTTGTGGTTGGTGAGATTCAGACGCTGGGGCCGATGGCGAGTGGTGGTGGTGGTGTTTGCGGAGGTGGGCATGTCGGGCGAACCGGGCTCCTTCTTGACGACGATCTTGGGCGCCGGGGCGCGGGACCTGCTGGAGGCGGGGCGGTTAGACATGCGGTGGCTGTGGCTGCTGTAGCTGTAGTTGTTGCTATGGTGGTGTTTGTGGTGCCGGGCGGGAGGAGACATGGAGGTGGGCGAGCAAGGGCTCGGGGGGCGGCACGAGGCAGAGGCGGAGGCGGACGAGGAAGAGGAAGAAGAACGAGAAGAGAGAGTGAAAGACGTACGAAAGAGGTGAGTGCTTGCCGTCCGGTCGGAATGCAGAGGCATCACTGGGGGAATGGGTAGGTGAAGCATCGTGGGGCAGGCGCGAGGGTCGCGGGACGGGAGTGGTGAGGGCGTGGGGAGACGAGGTCGAGGGCGCGATGGCGGCATATGTCCTCGAGGAGCCGACCCCGTCTGCGCTGGTCTGCGGCGGCGGCGCTGGTGGTGCGGCATGCTGGGCAGGGATGCCGGGATTGGCGACGGCCGTGGTCATGGCTGCGGAGCAGGATGGGGCAGGGCGGAGCAGCGAGAGGGGGAGACAGATTGTAGGAGCGCGGCGTGTCGCAGGGCTCTACACGCAGCGTCGAGAGTGCGGGCGGCGCCTCAGAGGTGCGACAGGGTGGAGCGACGCAATGCAGAGGAGCCAGGCGGGCAGGCAGCCGCGGGGGAGAATACAACCACACGAGTTGGCCGCTCGCAGGGCGATGGATAGCCGTGGAGACAGAGGGGAGGAGGAGGGTTAGCATCAAGCCGGAGCTCGAGGCGGCGGGCGCGCAGAGGATATTTGGCACAGGCACGCCGTGACAGGGTGACGGCGGCGCATTGGGGTTAGGCCCAGCAGGCCCGAGCCAGACCACCAACCAGCGCGCCCCTTGGCCACGGCCGCGACCGACCAGCGCACCCACGCCCTCCTCGCACCCACGGCCAGCCAGAGCCAACCATGGCCAACCACCACGGCCTGCCGCGGCCGCCTGGCACATGGCCACTGGCGCTGCTCTGCAAAAGGCGACGTGCCAGCGCGGCGAGCTGGCAGCGCAGCGGTGCGCATCCAATACTCGCCGCCGCCCAATCACCCGCGGCCGTGCCGGGGCCGCCCCAAGCCCCTAGACGAGCGTTTCCACTGTTTCATCCCGTTTGATCGCGCCCGAACCAGCAAAGCCCGCCCTGCTGTTATTGGGACCAGGAACCCCACCCGCCGTTTCACCCTGCATCGCCCAACACCCACCCAACCACTACTGCCGTGCCGCTCTCTCTGTTCCCTCCAGCTCGAGTCAGCCGCCATCACACGACACCGTCGCTCTGAGCCTCCTCCTCATGCCTCGCCCACTCCTCATTTCCTCTGCCTCATGCTCCCCCCTCCTCCCCCCCCGCTTGTTTTTGCTGCTGCAGCCATGCGCCATCGCTTCTGCTCGCCTGCATCCTCCCTACCCGCTGCATCAACCACCTCATTTTCCCGGATCGCACGCCTCCACGTCGATCAGGTACGGCCAGTAGGTGGGCGCTCAATATCCACCCCGGCCGGCCTGGCACCCAAAATCACATGCATCCAACCGAGCGGCCGGGATCTCGCTCTGCTCTATTTTGGGCCCTTGTTTGATTACACTTTGCTAGCACATTTGAAGGTGCTGAACTTGAGACCTGCCTACTACAAGATGTCCAGACTAAGCTGGTAAGTGAGGTGCGCACTGCATCCCGCTCTTTAGCTGAGGCTATCAACCCAAGGCACTGCCAGCGGCATGTCTCTTCTGCACTCCTTTACTCGAGACATTCCGAATATCGCCTGCCTGTCCCTCCATAGCTGGGCACTATCGCCTCCAAGTCGCCCACGCTAGCGCTTCCCCATGATGGTTTTGATATGCCCCTCCACCCTCAGCCAAACCATTGTCCCACTGCAAAGCCTATGCTGTGCGCCCCGCCTCTGCCCACATATCACCACCTTAACCTGCTTGTACTGCCGCCTGCCCAGTTTGGCATCTTCACCTGCCGTCCCACGTTCCTAAAGCACGCTGCAGAAACCGTTTCAAGCCGCGCATGCCCTTTTCGACTGTGCACATGGGCGCCTCCCGCCGCACCAATAAATAGTCTTTGTTCGCCGTTACACGAACCGTGTGCACACATGCAACTCGACCGTATGGGATCATGCCGAGTTCAAAACCTAACCATCTGCCCTATCATTCGCCGACCAGCCTGCTTGTCTTCTATAGGTGGATTTTATGCGAACCGTATCCGTTGGCCCTGTTGCAAGAACTGCGACTGCAAGCTCAGTACTGCAGCACCTCACAGCTGACGCTTCGACAATCAGGCCGGAACGTCAGCCTTCGTACTCGCAAACTGCCTGAACACAGCATCGGAGCTTTTGCTTCAAAAAATCCCAGTACAACCCTGACTCACTTTGCGTGACGAATTTCCGACTGGTCGCGGCTCCAGGTAGCTGATCATGGCAAATGGCACGCAGCATCGTCCGAAGCAGGGGTGTCGAGTCTTTGATAGCAGCAACGAGTGCACAAATCAATGCATGAATACTACCATGCGACGTACCGGTTTCGCTCTCTCTTCGCTTCCGCATCCACCTTACCTATTCTCCTATTCAACCGTATCCTTTGTGTAAACACGCGTTCTATTAATACCAACGGCCTACAGCGATGATCCCATAGTACCTTTGGTCAGTCCCCCTCCCCAGTAGAACAAACATGACCTCATGCGTCTGTCATTCTCACATATCGGCATACTGACAAGCCGTCAAATCTCTTCTCGGAACCTGTAACACAGTCACAGAGCATGCCATCACTCGTTCGTACTACCCTAACTACATTTAAACAAGTGTTAATGTAATGCACTCGGACGAAAGTACGTGCGACTATTAGTCTCGCAGGCGCCATAACTAAAGAGGGTTAATCGACATGCAACACATTTGCAACGGCAGCTGGGCGATTCAGCTAATAGGATAGGTGAGAAGAGCGGAAGAAAATTCGAAATAGGATAAGATTACAAAACAAATCTGTTTCCTTTTTGAACCCAAGTGCAAAAGTGCAGTATCCCTGAGAACGCCAATCCATCTCATATACCAGAAATATCAACACACACACACACACATGCAACTTGTAGCCAAATAGTAATTATCCTCAGCCCTCGAATTCACCAGTCATCTTACGCACGCAGTGTACCATAATCTGCACCTAGTAGCCCGTTAGGAACCTCTTGGAGGCTGAGCTTTTGGAGATCTTTAGCGACGTCGTTCGTCTTATCTTTTGTAACAGAAGCTGCCTTGCCAGCCTTCTTTTCCAATGATGATTGTTCCGTGTGTTGGGCTGTTGTAGGCGAGTCAACCACTGTAGCTTCTGAATCGTCTTCACCGTTATCAACCTCGGCACCAGCATCAGCATCAGCATCAGCATCAGCCTCGACCTCTTGGTCCAGCTTCTCCGTCTCCGCCTCGACATCAATCAATTCCTCGGCGTCTTCGGGTTCATCGCGCGCATCAGGCACGACTTCTTCATCCAGTCTCCAATCCTGGATCGCTTTGATAATGTCCACAGCAAGCTGACCATTCTTCCTAAGTGCCTTGTCCCAGTGCGCAGGAATGCCCTTCTCAATAACCATGAAACGCGCAACAGCGTGTACGAGCATGTGCCGCATTGGGCTTCCTTCCTCTGTGTTCGCATATACGTACTGCACTCTGCGCAACCCAGGATAGCTGTCAGAGTACTTGTACCATTCTCGAACTACTTGAAGAACGTCTGCGACTAGATTAGGGATCTGGAACTTTTCCGCCATCAAGTACAAATCGAACATGAGCCCCAAGTCGGCCTCTTCGCGGGGGACAGGCAGTGAAGAACTGTACAGCCATCCGACAAAAGTCTTGAACGGTGCATCTTCTTCTTCAGGCAGCCCAAATGACTTGGTGGTTGCATCCCTGGCGTAGAACACACGACGGAAAAAGGGCGAATGGTGGCACAGGAGCTTTTCGTGCAGGATCCAATGTGTGTTTTCCGTGCCAACGTAGATATCTACCATCGAGCGCGATAGAAGCCTGGGGTTGTTGTGTTAGAGCAGTCATGACTCGTTGGCTGTTGTCGCCGGCTAGCTTACTCATTGAGCGGCTTTTCCGGTCCGGCGCCTGACATGACGGTGGTGTGTGACGTGCGATCGACCGTTGGTACTAATTGCAACTAAGCGATGTGTCTAACCGTGAACTTTTAACGGTGAGCGGCAGCGAGCAGTCGATCAACCTAAGCATGCACGACGACGTTGGCCGTGAAGGAAGAAGATGAGATGCAAGATGCAGAGTGATAAAGTGCGGTGGTGCGCCCTCAAAAGCAGGCAAGGAGCAAGGCTGGGACACAAGCTGCTTAGGTATGACGTCGACACTGACGAAGTGGAATGTTGCAGCGGCTCGATTTCTTGGATGGACCCCCTGTCATCCGTTGCATGGCCCCAGTCTAGTTCACCCGCCATCAAGGATCTTGAAGATCATCATGGCCAATGTGCATGCGATTCTACAGCTACAATGCAATTTTGCCGCTTCTCTGTCATTTCCAGAGGAGCGAGGCTTGCTGGGCTGCCACAACGGGTCATAGGGGCCATATTGGGTGTGCCCGCCTCAGTACCTAAACGAGTCTTCAAATCTAACACGACCCGGATAATAACAGGTTCCTATTAAAAGATGGACAAACGTTCCTAATACTCGACATGCACACCATAACGGTCAAGCGTATCAGGTAGTTTCATGCCAATGCCAACCTGGCTTATGCCCCACGTCGCTCCGTGGGTATGTTCCTACGTTCTTTAGACGTGATCTTCTTGCGACGGCGTTCAATGACCTTGTCACGCTGCTTCGACTTCATGCTCTGGAAGCGGTTGATGAGGGCAAGTTTCTTTTGCTCGGCTAGTGGTTTGTCAGCATACAGCAATAATTGAGGCACAAACCATTGAGCAAAGGAGGTGCATACACTTCTTCAGAAAGTAGGGTTGTTTTCCCTGTTTGATCAATTCCTTCTCCTTCCTTTTATGGTCGCGCACGATATCTTGCTGTTTTTCTTTTGCTTCTCGCGTCTTCTGCTGTGACTCCATGGATAGAAGTTTTTTCTTCAAGCCCTCTTTTTCGCCTTCATTTTTTGCTTTTTTGACGGCGCTTCGCAGCTCTGTGATTTCTGATGCTCGGTAATCATTGAGGAACGAATATCGAGTGCTAAGTGTATTTTCGTCAGGCGCTGCGCCGCCCATGTGGTTGAATCGGGGGTCTCTGAAGACAGGCTTCTTGGTATCGACTACCCTGCGTTTTCGCGACACCATGCGCTTGCTGGACTGTACCGCAGGGGCGTGCTTACTTGATCTTGCCTTGGGAGCACCATCAGACTCGGGGTCTTGGCTATCGATGTGTTCCTCTTCGGCCTCATCAGACTGATTGTCATGTATGGCCTTGTTTTCCTTTTCACGCGGAGCCTTCTTGTTGGGGTTTGCTCCATTTGCCGGTTTTTCGGCCTTGATCTGCCGTAGTCTCTCCCTCAGTGCTTCAAGCTTGTCTTCTTGTGATTTGGACACATCTTTGCCTCTTTTGCGCTTTCGGTTTGCGGATTGTTCCCTGGAGAGGGCATCTTGAGCCTTGGTCAGCGCGCCGAATGAGACTCTGCTCATTTGCGCTTGTGCCTGGTCATGATCGGAAGCGTCTGACTATTGCCCATTAATCACACACCAAAGCGTGCACCACTTTGACGAACTCACTATTGCCTCGCCCTCATCCTCGTTCCCCGAGCTCATAATGTCGCCTCCAACACCAGTCTCGATGAGTGACGCTGACGAAGATCGATCGGTGACTTCGTAGTATTCCTCGTCATCTGAACCCCCCTGGACTGCCTTGAGCCTGCGATTATGTTTAGTAGAGAGATGCATGAAAGCGGTTGTAAATACACCGTGCTGTTCGGAAATTGCTAGGTTTTGTATGTATTTGCTGCGCTGCAGCTCTGAACTTTTGGATGGCCCCACATAATCGGTGCTTGCTTTCGCCGATGTGGCTGACGAAAACCGCACATGCAGGCAGACAACGGCACGTGGTCTGGCGAAACCGACGTTCACTCTTCATCGCAAGCGGCTGTCAATGCTGCCTCGTTCGTCCTCACTTCTCTTCACCGAATTCTTTTCACCAAACTTGGGCCTTGCTGCCAAGACTCCGCAGCCCTCTTCTCTGCCCCATGTCTTCACTCGTGTCAGCCCGGTACATACATACCCCACGACTCCCAGTCGTAACTTCTAACACTAACCTTGACAAGACCGCTCACGGTCATCGAGACGGCAGCTCACCCGAGAAAGCTTTCTACCCACTTGCCGATATGAACGATGACTTGAATCCGAACGCCAGGCCGTTCCAGCCTGGCGGTCGTGCAAACGACTTCCACTTCGACCCTCACAGGCACAATGAGAACCTACCACTACCGCCGCCTCCTCCCATGCCTTCTTTCGGATATTCAGGCGCTCCGTGGAATGCGCCTTTCCCACACCCGCTGCCACCGCAGTTCTTCACGGGCAACCAACACGCTTACGGCGGTGACCCATATCAACATACGCGGCCTCAAGACCAAGCCCGGAGGTACTACTATCAATGGCCGCAGAACTATGGACCTGCTGGTCCCCATACGCAGTTCCAACCGTATGGCCAGCCTCCTATGTACCCTGAGCAGCACTATCCGCAGCCTTACGAACAACACCACCACCAGCCACGTCAGCAAGGCTACCCGCAACCTGCCTTCCGCTCAATTATGCAGCATTCAAATTGGCCTCAGACTCCGACCAATGAAGAGTTACAGTACGTTTTTAATGCCCTAATTTGGGGCAGAAAAACAAAGAACAGGAGCGCTAAGACGTATGATAGGGTGCCTACTCAACCTGCGAAAAGATCTAAAAAAGCCAAGGCTAAAGCCAAAGCCGCAGCCACTGGCGAAGATCAACAACAAGAGTATGGCTACCTCAGTGCAAAGCATTTCTATTACATGTCCGAATCGCGTATTAACAAGCTTGCTAGTACTTCTCAGTTCTCTAAGGCAACTAAGAAAGGCAGATACGGAGATGCAAAGATTATGCTACCCGCGCCACAACCCACCGCCTCCTACCTTAACCAAGCAGCTCAAGAACCCTCTACCTCGCACGCAAGTCATATCTTGATTATTCTTGACCTCAACGGCACTGTTCTTTATCGACCTAACAAGAACGCCCAATCAATGATTGCACGACCTTACCTCAAACCGTTCCTGGACTATCTGTTCTCCAACTTCAAAGTGATGGTCTGGTCCAGCGCTAGACCAGTTAATGTCAAGTCGCTTGTCGAGCAGGCATTAGATAAAGACCTTCGAGCAAAGCTTGTAGCTACTTGGGCCCGTGATACGTTCGGTCTCTCAGCCAACAATTTTAATCAAAATGTCCAAGTCTACAAGAATCTTAGACTCATCTGGAGCAGAGACCAGATCCAACAACATCATCCTGAGTATGCTGCGGGCGAACGCTTCGGCCAGCACAACACTGTTCTCATTGACGACTCTGCTTTGAAGGCAAATGCTCAGCCACATAATTTGCTCGAGATTCCAGAGTTTGAGGCAACACCGGAGCAAATGGAGGGCGATGTTCTTCGTAAAGTCGCTGGCTATTTGGAGGTGTTAAGGCATCAGGAAGACGTTTCAAAGTTCATTAGAAAACAGCCATTCACAGGTCCGGATAGTTGGGACTATGTATGGCCAGTCGAGTCTATCAATAGCGGTGAGATAAGGCCCAAGGATACAACAAAAGGTAATCACCCGGCGACAATCACTGCTCTTGCTAGGGTGACTGATGCACTCTCATCGATGACCTTGGGAGGTATACGGAAGGAGAATTAGTTGAACACCTACTCTCGTTCCGACTTTACCTTTGTGGCTGAGCTGATTAGGATGTATGGGAGAATCAAGGCGAGTTGACGAATGAAAGAGATTGCACAGACAGCATCCCAGAATATCGGTGCTGTGGAATGGATTTGATCCACAGTCATGACCGTCTAGAACAGAATATAAAGTCTTCAGTGCCTTGCGCATAATTGCATGACATGGAGAGTCGTGTCTTCTATATCTTTCCTAGCCTACTTGCTTGGCAGTTTGATGTAAAGTAACATGTCATCCTCTTTCGCTAGGGAGGGATTGGCAGGTAACGAAGGCACGGATGTGTAATGAAATATCGACGAGTCCCAATGACAACAATCTTGAAGTTACTTCAGAGCTGCTCATACTCTAGACGTTTTTTTAAACGTAGTTCTATAGCTGTTTGTGATGTGTGCCGCGCTTTTAGCTGGACAATGTACCCTTTGAACTTGAGATCGAATATATATGGATAAGATTTGCGGTAATAGCAAACTACTATTTCTCATCTAAGTTTTTTGTTTGGGGGGGATATCATAATAAATATCAGCCTTTACTCTGCTGGTGTAGGGCGTGCATAAACAGTTTCGATCAGACTATCAACAAAACGGTGAATGCTCAGACAAGGTCTATGAAATTGTGACTTCCAGTCCAACGAAGAGTGCATTTCCTACTGTCCCTAATGGTCAATGCATGTTCGTACCTCGGAGTGAGCACCTAAATAAGTAAACTCATTTGACGTACCGTAATTATACATATTTAGTGTATTGGCTATCAACGGACAATCATGTCTATGATTTTGTTCTTGTTGTCATATGTATGCCGAACAACCAGTATCCTCTCGGTCAGCCGAAAACGTAGCGAACAGTCGTCTCGAAAGACTTCCCTTTTGAGTGACTATAAGCGAGGCAGGTCTCAAAGAAAAACCCAGTTGCATAACATGTCCTCTGTTATGTACATTCGGTATCACTTTAGCAGTGTTGGAAAGAGTAATTAATTTATCGCTTTTTCAGCTGATTGAGAGGCGTTGTTGGGTTCATTGGTTCATTGCCTACAGCCAGTAACAACTGCACGGATTACGTCGTTTTAGTGGGGGAGGGGTCACCAGTAAGGCTGCATTTATCTCGGCCGTATCGCCACATCTCCCCGTTACAATGCGCCGCCATCATACTCCACTGACACGCTCAAAACTGTATGCCCCTAGTGCAGTTTAAATTGCGGGGACCCTGTTCTACCGTACATACGACCATTGGAAGAGCAGGTAGACATCAAACACCAGTCCAAGCTTCAACATCGCTGCCAGCCGCTTATCAAGCGCAGCTACGCAGGCCTCACTCATCAAATTTCAGGATGAACGCGCAAAGCGATTCGGGTGTGTCTGGCTCTCTAGGTGTTGACCTGCAGCTTATCAACCGGTTGAGTGAGAGTCGAAGCCCGTATGTCCGAGGTCATATGCACAACCCTGTTGCATGGCAGATATGGGGACCCGAGGCCTTGCAGCTTGCGAAAAAGTCAAACAGGCTTATCTTTGTAAGCATTGGATACGCTGCCTGCCATTGGTGTCACGTTATGGAGCGTGAGTCGTTTGAGAATCCAGAAGTTGCAAAAACCCTCAACGAGAGCTTCATACCCGTTAAAATTGATCGAGAAGAGCGCCCTGACGTCGACCGCATATATATGAACTATGTTCAAGCTACCACTGGCGGGGGAGGGTGGCCTTTGAATGTGTTCATTACGCCTGACCTGGAACCGATATTTGGTGGGACATATTGGCCAGGTCCAGGCTCGACAATGACCACAGATGGTCATACTGGTTTTTTGGGTATCCTGGAGAAGATCCGTGATGTGTGGAAAAACCAACGGCAGCGATGCCTTGAATCAGCTAAAGAGATCACCTCTCAGCTTCGCGATTTTACAGAAGATGGAAGCATTAGCAGGAAGGATGGCGCGGAGCATGATCACCTCGACCTTGAGCTTCTGGATGATGCATACGAGGTTCCGTGATAACATTTTCTTTGATTATTCGTAAAAAGCTAATAGAACGTAGCACTTCAAGAGGCGATACGACACAGTCTATGCAGGATTCGGTGGGGCGCCAAAGTTCCCCACTCCCTCGAATCTACAATTCCTCCTAAAGCTGAGCTCTTACCCAGAGCAGGTTACGGAAGTCCTTGGAGCTGAAGATGTCAAAGAGGCAAGAGACATGGTACTTACGACACTGGACAGGATGAATAGGGGCGGCATACACGACCAAATTGGCAATGGCTTTGCACGGTATTCCGTGACCAAGGACTGGAGTTTACCGCATTTCGAAAAGATGCTCTACGACCAAGCACAGTTGCTGCCAGTTTATCTAGATGCCTATCTTATGACCAAAAGAGCAGACCTACTTGATGCTGTGCATGACATCGCCACGTATCTCACCACGCCTCCCATGCAAGCTAGAAACGGTGGCTTCTTCTCTTCCGAGGACGCCGACTCGTTGTACCGACATGCAGACAAGGATAAGCGAGAGGGTGCTTTCTACGTATGGACACTGAAAGAGTTTCAAGAAATTTTGGGAGATCGAGATGCTGAGATCCTTGCCAAATACTACCATGTGAAGGATGAGGGTAACGTTGCACCAGAACACGATGCACACGATGAACTCATCAATCAGAACGTACTAGCAATTAACGAGAGTACCTCTACGGACCTTGCGAAACAATTCGCCCTTTCGGAGGTGGAGGTGCGGAAGATATTACGGAGTGGTCGGCAAAAGCTGCTCGACCACAGGAACCGCGAACGCCCTCGACCGGCGCTGGATGATAAGATCGTAGTATCATGGAATGGGCTAGCGATTGGAGCACTGGCTCGAACGGCAGCTGCACTATCACCACAAGATGTAGGCAGGTCGAGAGGGTACTTGGCTGTCGCGGAGAAGGCCGCTAGCTTCATTCAGAAAGAGCTTTACAACTCTTCGTCCAAGACTCTGACACGGGTCTACCGTGAAGGTCCGGGCGAGGCACCTGGGTTTGCAGACGACTATGCGTACTTGATTAGCGGCCTCATCACCCTTTACGAAAGTACCTTTGACGATTCATACCTTAAATGGGCGGACGATCTTCAACAGACGCAGCTCAGGTTGTTCTGGGATAAGGAACATCTAGGCTTCTTCTCGACGCCGGAGGGCCAGACAGATCTTATCATGCGGTTGAAGGATGGCATGGATAACGCTGAGCCAGGGACGAACGGCGTATCAGCGCGGAATCTGGATAGGCTAGGGGCTTTGTTGGAAGATGCAGAGTACAGTAAGCGGGCAAGAGATACGGCGAGTGCATTTGAGGCAGAGATGATGCAACATCCTTTTCTTTTTCCAAGTATGATGGATGCCGTCGTTGTGGGCAAGCTTGGCGGGCGACACACCGTGGTTACTGGGACGGGCGAGCGCGTTGATCGATGGCTGAGGCAGTATCGCGAGAAAGCTGGGGGGCTGACAACGATTAGTCGCATTGGGGTGGGAAAGGGTGAATGGTTGAAGCAGCGCAATGGGTTGGTCAAGAGCATGGATGGCAGTCGAGAGGGAATCATGGTATGTGAGAAGGGGGCTTGCAGAGATGAGTTAGGTATGGATATGGGAGAGGTGAAAGAGGCAGTTGGGCAAGTGTAGCGTGTAACGTGTAGTAAATCGGCTGGGTAATTATGGGCGGAGATTTGATGGATCTTTGGGCCCTGCTTACTGCGTACTCTCGGCATGGATGACAGAATGAAGGCTGATGATGTTTCAAGAGGGTTGATGGTGCAAGATCTAGGCTCGTTGTTTGTGCAACTGAAATTGCAGCGTGCGGAACATTATGTTAGCTGGGGCGCTGGTGGAGAAAAGATTTCTGGATGCGGAAGATTTTAGATATTGAGAGGCGGAGAGTGTGCGTGGCACAGCGGAGAGGGCGTCAAGTGTTTCAAGCCGGCAACCAACATGCTTGATGTCGAGGTGGCAGTGGAAATGAAGGAGACACGGCTCCGCGAGGGAGCTACGGCTACTTTCACATTTAGCGCGCCAGTGCCTGCCAAGTACCAGTCACTGTCCAGCGCCAGCCGCCTATTCCCGGCAGCGATCACGCCCGCGGTGCGCCTGATTGGCCCACGCCCGCGCCCAGTATCAATATGCGACCCGAACGTGCCCCACGCGACACCACCCCTCCCTTCATCACCATACCCACCGCCTAGCTACTTGTTGCTCACTGTTCAGTCCTTCCCTTGTTTGTTCGTCAGCGTCTTCGCTTGTCCTGTTCTTTGTCTACATTGTTCTCTGCTGCATCCATCGTCTACGCCGCCACCACTCTCTACACGCAGCCATCCTGCTCCCATGAAGGATTCGTTTGCACCGTCAACCTCGCCCGGCCACCGTTCACTGACCAATATACACATCGCCATGCCGCCGCCTGTAGGCTGCGTGCTATTCCAGGATCGCGGGTCGCGGATCGAGATTCGCCGTTTGGCCGTTTGCGGCAAACGAATTTCCGCCGTGGCAGTCGCCGCCCCAACCTGAGATGACCTGCTCCTGCCTCATCTTACGCCGTGTTTGAAGTCAAATCACCCCCCTCGTTTCTACATAAACATGGCCCTCGCCCTGGCCTGAGCCTGCTTCTCATCGCTTTGATCGACCAACCCCACATTCCTTTCAATCGCAGCTTTCCTTGTGCAGCTTGTCTGAACAGGTCCACGATCGTTACCTTAGTTGCTCACACACTTCTACCTTTGTTTCTGCGCTACCATAACCTCTGTTCCGCTGAGAGTCCGTCATGTACGTCAACCCCTCTTTGCTGCCACTTCACTCCACTTCCTCGGCAGTGGCAACTGCTTGCATTCATAAACCTTTACTCTTTCTTCCTCATCTTCTTGTCTTGCGATTGTTCTAACCCATTTTACAGCTTTTCACGACTGATACCCAATTGTCCCGATCATCTCTCAACATCAACCTCCATCATCACAACATCTACTCTCCTTGGACACGTCAGTCATGCGTTCTTCCCTTCTTCTCGGTTCTACTCTTGCTTTGGGCGCCCTGGCAAGGCCCCACCAGAACCAGCATCTCCATAGGCGAGTCCTTGTCACCGAAACCGAAGTAGAAGTCGTTACCGTCGTTGTCACCGTCACGGCTGGGCCTGACCAGCCCATGTCTGCCTCCTCTTGCCTCTCCACCGCTGCTGTCCCAATCGCCAAGCCGACTTCCTCCGTGGTGCGGGCGCCCCGCCCAGCACGTCCATCTTCAACTTCCGCCGTGGTTTCTATTCAAACTTCGGCTGCAGGGTCGCCTAAGCCTAAGCCTTCGTCCCAGGCCGTTCCTGCTCCGGTGTCGTCACCCAAGCCTACTCCTCCCCAAGAGCAGAAGCCGCAACCAACTCCATCCTCCGCCCCTACTTCGGCTGCTGTTCAGCCAAGCGCTACTTCTCCCAATCGCCCTACAGGCACAGCTCAGGCTTTGCTGTCCTCTGGAGCTGACTACCAGGCTGCCGTGTTGTATCATCACAACGCCGCCCGCGCTAACCATGATGCTTCACCGCTGACTTGGGATACCGCCTGTGAGACCAACGCTCGCATCGCCGCTGAAAAGTGTAATTTTGAGCATTACATTCCTCAAGGAGCTGGTCAAGGCCAAAACTTGTTTACTGTTTCCGGAAAGGCATTTAATGTCACTGCCGGCATCACGGAGAGCTGGTATAAGGGCGAGCTCGAGCCAATGATGCCGTACTTTGGACAGAACAACATTCCTGATAGTGTCTTCCACAGCGTTGGTCACTTGACTCAAATGGTTTGGAAGGGCACTACCAAGGTTGGATGTGTCTCCATTGATTGTGGCGATAAGATGACAATCAACGGCCAGAAATCCTCCTTAAACAAGTATACAGTCTGCAACTACTCACCCCCGGGAAATGTTGGCGGCGCTTATGCTAAGAACATTGCTGCTCCAATCTCCAAAACCAACCTCGGCGGCTGGGCTGACTAGGTATCTTTGGGGCTGCTCCACAGCTCGTATCTTCTCCCTTATGACACTACTTTAGGTCATGATCGTGCGAACATATGTTGCATTGCTTGGCAGCGAGACTGCTTGCATGGGGTTTGCTTTCACTTCTTTTGCACACCCGTAGGGGTTGTACTTTACATTGCCAGCGATCCGGATTCGATCAGCTGCACTTCAAAATTTCTGAAGGATACACTTCATTGTACATACTTGGATGTAATCAGCATCAATGACAAATTCACATGGAACTCAATCTGCAATGCACGTTTTTGATGATGACATCTTCTCAATGATTACCTCATATATAAGCTCTTACATCGCGACAACTTCTAATTTCGGACCTCTACATCAAACCAATCAACCTATCAAAATGACTTACGCAGCCAGCTAAGACAACTAGGAGTGGCTAGCTCAAAGGGATAAGGCTCTCCAGAGTTTGTCTGGGCAGGTCAAGCCTTTGGTGGAGGAGTAGAGCAAACTTTATCCTAAGTGAGCATCGTGGGAGGCATGGAGCCTACCAAAGGGAGCAGATGCAGCGAGAGAGAAATTAAAAGTTCTAACTTCAACGTGCTCCGAGGAGACTAGTGGTGCACTCACAAACCTCCGGACCTGGCCAAAACCCGAGATAGTTCAACGTGATCGCTTCTTTAATTAGACTCACGATGGAGTCTTCGACCGTGGCACAGATTGGTTCACGAAAATGGGATTTAAACAGCTTGAAACTATCTATGCATACTCCAAGGCATGGGACAAGTCAGAAACCAAGGTAACTTTCCCCGTGCCTAAAGGCATGGGGGGAAATCTCTTTTCGGCACGGCTTGTTCATGCACGGTGGAGATTTCGTAAGTTATCCTGACAATGCCCTGCCTGACTTGACTAACATTTCAAAAGTGTACCAGGGGCCGCGACTTCATGGCGCTCAGAAGCCGGTCTCAAGTTTGCTAAGGAGAACAATACAATCGTCATTGCTCTAGACTATCCTCTTGGCACCGAAGGCACCTATGAAGACATCAACATCTCCGTCCGAAATTTCATCAAATGGTACAAAGAAGACGGATTCGTCAATACCAAAGACAATGCGGAAAAGTTTGAGAAGCGGACAACTTGGCTGGAAAAGAAGGCTGGCATTGGACCCATCGACATAAAAAAAAACCCTCGTCTTCCTCGGAGACCTGGCTGCTAGAGAAGCATGGCTTTACCACCACCCGCTCAAACTCTCCTTCCCTTCCCTACATATGATCTAGCTTTCATGTTCTCCACCACCCAAGCGCTAGGGAGCCATGTTCGGGCGCAAGCATGGCGCGTACACGGAAGATGAGTTAGCTCTGAACAAAGTCCTCCAGCCTGCAACTGACATCATCTGGCTTCCCAACTTGGTGCGCTACTACACCCACGACTGTATCGACCGCGCAACCAGGGGGTCGTGGCTTCGTGTTTCCCGGGAGGGTGCTCTACCTCATCACGCATCACGAAACTCGGGATCCCAATTGTCCCATGAGGGACATTATCGAGTTTCGTGAGCGCCTCATCAAGTACTTTCATGGCCGCTACGAGCACAATCACGCTACACTAGTGGAAGTTTCCTCATACAAACCGACAAAGGATGCGAACAACTGCAAGGACGACACCACTACCGTTGGTCACGCCTTCGACCAACCCCCCCCCCAAGGTAGAGTTCAACCCATTCCTAAAGCAGGCGTACAATGAAGTTAGTACGCATTGAAACTAAGAGGCCTGGTAAGGATCTAGGGCAAGGTGTTAGAG
The DNA here is from genome assembly GCA_028456235.1 of Ophiosphaerella narmari. Classification (NCBI taxonomy): domain Eukaryota; kingdom Fungi; phylum Ascomycota; class Dothideomycetes; order Pleosporales; family Phaeosphaeriaceae; genus Ophiosphaerella; species Ophiosphaerella narmari. Next base: position 743,199 of record JALNQA010000013.1, on the reverse strand, counting down.
AAAGTTTGCTATGAATTTGGTACCTAATTTAGACAATCTTTGGTAGTCATCTACAATGATGAAACTATTCCACTGGTAATATCATGTTCTATTCGATCCGCAGAACGCGCAATGGAAAGGATAGCTGCTACTTGCTGCCACAATATTTCAAGTGTTGTTGTAACCAACGAATATCTTGTGGAAAACTCTTGGGGTCAATCTCACGCAGATAGTGACGGGAATAGACATAAAGGACAATCATTTAGCGCCTACGATGCCGACTCTATCTACGAAATAGTTACCGCATTTCATTCTCCCTAAACCCTTTCACCTCGTTCCCACAGTATCCTAGAAACTGCCTCCGTAGTTGCTATAAACGTGCCAAAGCGTGAGACGCCCATTCATAAGTACTGTATCGTGTGTTGAAGACAAGTCTCCACTAACAAATAACCCTAGTGGACTCCTGACTGATTCTTTCTTTTTGTAGCATGTGTTTACCCGATGCTGATGGATAGGAACAAACGATGGTTATACCAGTCCTTCGCCGATGCCTGCTAGTGCAGCGAAGTATGAGAGTGAGATACAATGAAGTTATGGTATATGAACAGTAAAATGTAAATATGGCTGGGCTAAGATATATATGAAAGTAGGAAAAAAAAGTAAATCAAATACTGACTCATTGCAAGCTATGCAATATGGTGTGAAAGTGTCCGACAAGGATGGGTAGACGACGTAACTACTGGCCATTTTGGGCTGACTAGAATTATGACACACACTCTTCTTCAATACCGATATTGCTGGTAGGGATAGTAATTTCTTTTCTGGCATTTGGTGTTGACGAATGTACAGGGTCGTCGACGGTCGACATGTTTGCGCTGGGGATAGAGCTACTTTGAGGGGATTGCGCAGTGCTCGACAAGGCGGGAGTGGGTGGTACCTCACTAGGCTCGCCGAGCATGGTGGGAGAGTCGATGCGGTCGTAACGATACATTTTCTTCTCCACCTGTGTAATCGTTAATAGTGGTTTGATGATAATTAGACATTGTGACTTACTGAGACGATCTGCTTGCCTGAGATAATCTTTTTTGCCTTTTCTAGCTCTGGCTTTAATGCGGTAACGAAAGTTTCGTAGTCGTCACGACTGAGTGTTTCTAGCAGCTTTTGGATTACGTAGTTGCCGTAGCCATCCTTGAGTAGATTCAGGAGGTTGTTCTCCCCGCGCTCATTCTTCGCGATGGACGCGTGGACTAGTTCACGACGCTGACCATCACTTCCACACACCAAGCACCTTTCAACAACATTGCTCGCAAACTTGTGCTTCGAGAACATGAGAAACTGGGCTTTGATGAGGGTAACAATCTTTGCTCGATCTTCGGGCAAACCATGCTCAATGATATGCTGAGTGACGTAATTGCCATATGAGTCAGTAATCAGTTTCGGGCCTTCTGCGTGAAGCTCTGTTAGGATAAATCTACGTTGAGGCTCTGGCACCTTCTCCAGTAATCGCTGAATGACGCGGCACCCGTAAGAGTTGACCGCTAACCGACCAATTTGGCCTCTGAAAGCCTCGACGATAACCTGGATATGCTCCATTGGTACGCGGTCAATAACTTTTTGGATGACATGGTTGCCATTTTGATCTTGGACAGTTTTCAAGACATCCTTCTCTAGTTCTTTTACCATGGCAGCTTGCTGGTCAACAAGGACGTGCTCAAGGGCCTATTTAGTTAGCTTTAGTCAAACGATTTGTTGCAAGAGCTATACCTTCTGGACTACACGACAAGCATACATCTGGTTTGCAAGTGCAAGGACGTGTCCCTTCATTTTTGCAGCCAAAATCTTTTTCTGTGTCTGGTCTCCATGCTCGAAGAATTTTTGAATGACGTAGTTACCAAAGACATCTTGCATTAGCTGTAGAGAGTTGGACTCCAACTCTTTGAAGATCTTCTCTTTCACTTCGCTATTGGCGGTCTCCAATTTCTGTTGGATGAAACGGGAGCCATGCTGATCCCCTGCAAATTCCACAACATCATCGTAGATGTCAGTCAATTCCCAACGCTTACTAGTCTTGCTCTCTCTCTTGAATTCTGCTAACTTCAGGCTCAAAACTCCTGCTCCATCACTGAGCTGCTGGTCTCGGGGGCCACGCGGCGGTTGCGAAACAGGCAACATGGGTGCCATACTAGCCATGGTCATGTGGGGTGGCAGCGCGCTTATTGGCATACCATTAGGGCCGGCGAATTGGTACGAGTATGGATGCCGTAGCTGAGCAGCTGGTAGCATGTGCTGGAACTGTTGTTGATGAAATTGATTATGTGGTATGTAGTTGCGGCGCTCTTGCTGAATCTGATAACCAGCCAATTTGTTCTGAACAAGGGCAAGATTGTTGGGATGGGAGAGCGCTTGTTCGCTGCTGTAAGGATTGAGGCGATCGTACACTGGCGGCGTATGAATATGCGAGTAAAAAGGGCTCTGGCGCACACCTGTTCCATTGGGGGCACTTCGGCTATCGAATTGGAACGAGCGAAACTGGGCATTCGCGTCGCTGGCCTGGCTGTTGGCATAACTATCTGGTGTATATGTGCCATTCCTGTAGCTAGTGTCATCTGTCTTCAACTGTAGTTGTGCGTCCGAAAAACTGTCACGTGCTGCAAGAGAATCTTGTCCGGCCTGAATGAAGCTTGGCGCCAGTCCGTTGATGCTGACCGATTGCCTGTGCGCCAGACGCGCCTCATGTTCTTGTTCTGCGGCCAGTCTAGCCAGGGTCTGAAACGACTCGCTTTGCACCGATGCGCTGCGCTCTTGCATAGAACGACCATTAGCGTAGGAGAATGATGAGGTTTGTCGCGGGACGGCCTGTGTGAGTCGGGAAAAGTTATCAACGTGTTGGTTGTACTGAACTGGCTCTGCGCCATGTCTAGAGGGCGGTAGGCTTCCATTGCGCGAAGGGGTACCACTGGAGGAGGCAAAGTATTCGGATGCGCCCCCGCTTCTCCGATCGTCGTTTGGGGAGTGGACCGAAGTTGTGTCGGGCCATGATGTGACTGCAGTATCGGGACGTTGACTGGTTTCGGATTGGCCAAAGATGTAGTTAGAGAAACCAGTGTTTACTGAGTCTAACTGGCGTGAGGAGGTGAAGTTTGTTGAGGTGGGGTCGAGCAGAGGTTTGGTCGACTTGGAGGCAGGGCCCGAACCAAGAGGATTTGTGCGCGAGACGGGGAAAAATGTTGATGCGGAGTTGTCTGCGTATTGCTGCGAAGATGGTGCTTGCACGATGGATCGCTTCCGTACCGGTGATACACCGGAGCTTCTTGCATGGGGTACATTCGGGGTGCCCTGCTCTGTCCACGAAGGACGACTCAGCCGCCACTCTGTCTCGGAGTCAGCAACGAGGGAGCCAGAACCAGTGATTCCTGAGGTGAGGTCGTAGGTGCCATTTTCTACCAAGATGTTAGTGATGATACGGCAAGTCTGATTTGTGCGTGGCAGGACATGCATACCGCGTGGTCGTGAGCTGTCCCTCCTCGTTGAGCTAGAGGTAGAGCCAAATCCAAAGGCTAGCGACGAAGCGTTTGTTGTATTCCATATGCTGTTGCCCCACGGTGAGGTGTGTGACGAGCGTTCATTATCGTTGTTGTTGAGAGAGATGCCGCCGGTGTATTCGCGCGATCGGCTCTGGGATTTGTGTGTTAGCTCCGACTGCTGGCATGGGGAGGTGTAGCTGCCCACATTGCCCGATATGCTGCCCATATTGCGACTCAGGACAGCGGACGCTGGGTCCATTTACACGAGCGGTGCAGTGGTGCGAGAGGTGTAGAAGCAGGCGGCGAGGTAGAAGTATTCTGGTAAAGAGCACTGCGGGGTGGCTTATGGCAGTTGGGAGCTGAAGCAAGCCAGGCGTCAGCAGGGGGCGGGTGACGGGCTCTTTGCGGAGTTGAGGAGCAGGCACGTACAAGTGAAAAAGAATGTGGGAAAATGGGGGAGGCGTTGTGTAGGAGGGAGGATGGGAGGCAGACGGGTGCCTGGGTCGGTAGGGAGGGTGGGGGAGGGTGGTTGATATCTGTGTGCGAGCGAGCGCCCTTGGTTCTGTGTAAGGCAGGAAGGCTCGTCTTAACCACTGTGCATGCTAAACTCGAAGCGATGGTCTTGCGCACCAGGCGGGGAACGCATCAGGGTCTTGGTGACTCTCCAGCGGGGATGCAAGGGCGCGCGGCTGAGGAATTGGGGAATGCAGGCCAGCAGACGGTTGGGAGAGGAACAGTGGTTGAGGGTTGCTAGCCTGGGGGTGTGCGCTGGCGGGCGAGAGGGAAGCTGGAGGCTGGCAGCTTGGAGCTTGGAGCTGGGGCGATTGAGCGTGGGAGAGAAGTGACGGTGGGCGCGAGGAACACCAGATGGCGATGGGCATGTCCCCCGGGCAAGGCAGAGAGGCGAGGGCAGAAGGATCGGCAACTAAGGATAGCCGTCCGCTGGGGAACGCTAGTGAGGAGGAAAGCCCTGGCTCTGCTCTCAGCTATCGTACCAGGAACCAAGTCCAGCGAACTGAGGGCCTTGCTGCTGAGGAACCTGGCCGGATGGGTGCCTGCCGAGCTGCGTGTCCGAAGGAGGGTCAGACAAGCCTTTGGGGTCAGAAGCTTGCGCTGGTAATAAGTAGAGGCTGCGGGTTGATGCTGCTCCACACCTACTTGACACTCACAGCTGTTGCTGCTTGGATGCGCCAAGACAAGCCAGGCACGCAATCCGGTCGATCTCTCAGACGCGAGGTGGGTGATGATGGAGAGCTCAAGTGACATGAGACACCTGTGCCCTCGCATGCACAGGAGACGCCTGGTTATGTACAGGCCCCTTTGTGAAACACACGATCGCTTGGTCCTGGGGCTACCTGGGGAGCTGCACAGCACGCCGTAGCAACAACGCCAGCTGGCAGCCCACTGCACTGCATTTGTTGGTCGGGCAAGTCCAACGGCTTACAGACACAAGCGCCCACGCACGCCTTGTGTAGCGCTTGGCCGTCGTCTTCCCATGCCAGCTATCCAACTATCTCAGTACTTGTGTGGATCGTGGGGACGACAAGCAAACAGAGCAAACTACATAGTAAAGCCACCGCCAAGTGCACATGGGAGGGACTAGGCTTGGCTTCGACGTGGACACGTCTGAGCCGACTTCTAGAAGGGCAAGCCTCAGGAGTCGAGTTGTCACACCTGGCGAGAGCCGCACTTGGCGTCAAGCAAGCGAAGGCATCAAACGTCCCGAGGTCTCAAAGCGAGACGAACGCCTCAGGATCGAGATCCATCATGCCTTGTGTGCATCGAAACACGGCGTGGATAGGATCCGGCTGTAAAGGCTGCCAGCAAACAAGAAGCTTGACATGCGAAAAGAGTTTGCGCGGGGCATGGGGACTATCTACTGTGGTAGTTATCTAGCAGGCGTTCAGCAAGTCGAGCCTCGCCCCAGCCCTGCTGTCAAGTCTCTGCACGCGTCTGTCACCAACATCGCCAGGACAAGTCAGCGGGCCATTAGAAAGAGATGATGTAATCAAACGGCGGCTATGCAGTTGGGAGGCCGTCGAGAAGACATATCTCCAAGTTGCCTAGCAGTTGTGCTTCATTACCGTCCCTTGCTCGATGGGGTGGGCCTTGCGACGCGACACGTCGATCCCCATGGCATCGTCGTGGGCGGGTATCTGGCGGCGGTAGCAGAAGGCGGAGGAGGGGGAGGGGGATGGGGAGAATGAGGAGAAGGAATTAGCAGTATCATCATGGTGCCCGGCCGACCACAATGGATGGTCTACCCTATCAATCTATCATGGATCAGTTGAGTGTGCTGGCGCGTAAATCGACAAAAACAGATGGCAGACAACGGGTTTGGAATATTGGAATCATGGACCTAGCCCCAAACCAGCTAGCGTGCACCGGTGCCGCACCGGCAGCGGCCCTTGATTGGCTGGGAACACAGCTCCCTGTTTGTTCCTGCGCAAGGCAATCTTGCCTGTGCTGGCTATGTCAACGGCCATCTTCGCGCTCGTCGACCTCCTTGCTCACTCTCACGCCTCTCCAACTCCTCGTTCGAGTCGACATTCTTCCCTTGCGGATCATCGCTTCACTCTTTCAGCGATATTCGTGTACGCTCTTTCCCCTCTCGTTTCCCAGCTTCCTGTTCTGCCACCCTGTGTCACAACAGCGCTCGTGAAGGTGTGTGCCAGTCCGTTCTCCCTGCTCCCATTCCGCGATGTTTCACTTAAGCAACCATCGGCACTTAACACAACACACCGCACCACCACTAACATGCCTGCAGCTACCACAATCCTTAATCGCCACCTGAAGTCTATCGATACGCTGCTACGAACAACCCATCACTACATCACATAGCCTACCATGATGACTACCATGAAGCATCTGATTGCGCGCAACAACGAGGAGGGCCTCAACTCTACCCACGTTGCCCTAGTTGTCTCTCTGTTGATGCTCGTTCTCCTTGGCCTCATCCTCGTCGGCGCCCTCATGTTTCTCCGAAATATTCGTCGCGTACGCAAACAAGCCGAAGCCGACGCACAGCTGCCTTTGTACGAAAAGCGCCAGTCAAACCACAACCGCCTGACCATCACCGCCATGCCCTACAAAGGTCGCGATTCTGTTGTCGTCTACTCTGAAAAACAGGACCTAGTGCGCAGCACCCCTGACTCTCCATCCAGCCCTGTCCCGGAAATTCGCATCACTTTCCCAGATGAGGTTGATGAGTCTGGAAAGCGACAATCTGGTCGCGTTGTCGTTGTGCGCGTTGGAGAGCACAGCGTGGGGCTAGAGCCAGTGCAAGAGGACCTTCCCCCATACCAACGCGATGCCTCCGACCGTTTTGACTCGCTTGACCTAGATCGCATTGGAGGTCTGAAGGAAAAGGATGACAAGTACTACTCATGAGCACGTGAGTCCAAAATCGTCAATGCCCGACTGGGCTCCAACGAACCGTCCAGTTACCCGGGCCACACTCAGCCCCTTGGCTACGATCGATTATCTTGATGACAGCTATACCGTTGATTGTCAACTTCAGGCCTGCCGCTAGCGCCCTGCACTGGCAGCGGGTTTGGCTCTCTGGGCCTATTGTATATTCTTGGAGCTGACTGGCCACTTTTGTATACCCTCGATTTTTGGCCATCTCTCCATTGAGGTTATGTCCTCTTACATAACTCTTATTCTTAATGTATTATATGCTTCTCGAGCGACTGTATCTAAGCAGCAAGAGAGCAAATACACAATTTACACTAAACATATGCCTCCCGCACTGTTTGCTCCCATGTGATGTAGATAAAATATATTCGGGACTATTACACTATTCGTCCCAGAAATACCTACCCTGATGGTTCTATCTGGTTTCTCAGTTTCCATACCCAGAAATTAAGCTTCGCCTAAAGTCAGCCTTGGGATGGTGAGCCAAGTACCTATAGGTATGTAGTAGGTAGAGCTAGTCCAACGCATCGCAGGCCGACCGGCGATTCGGCGAAACCTTCATCCACCACAACCCAAACACCATTCCCCACGCAGTCCCTATTCAGCCAAGGCATCGTTTCTATGATTTCTTTCTCTCCTTAAAACCCTTCTCCTTTTCCTTATCCTTCATTCAGCCATTGTACCATCGCAATGGAAAATGGTGAGATCTTCACTCCAGCATCCGAGATCACCGCGGCGGCGCGTTCCAAAGAAGTAAAAGGCGCACCTATCGCGAAGCCGAGTCGTGTTGTTGCAGAAAATGAAGACTCCACGAAGAGGGCGGCTCAGGTGCACTTTAAGGCCACCCATGGGCTCATTCTTGCTTTCTTCACATTGGTACTGTATGTCATAGCTGTTTTAGTCAAGCGCTTTCTAAGATGTTTAGTGTAACTAACAAGGCGTAGAATACTTCATATTGCCGGTATATACTTGTTCACCAGTGGCTTTCTCCTCACACGATTAGTTCTCGATCATAAGTCGGAATGCGCGATACCGCCAATTGATGCAGCGCGACCTTACAAACCTGGAGATGCGGATAAGGGGTGCTGGCATCCCAAGACATTCGACAAAGCTATCGTAATAGTTGTTGATGCCTTGCGGTACGACTTTATGGTACCTCTCAAGGCTCAATTTACGCCCACCGACCTCGCCGCCGCCGCTGCCTCTCCCAATCCGCCTATTGTCGCTCCTCGCCATTTTCATGACGCTTTCCCAGTCTTATACGAGACGGCACAACAGCATCCAAACAACGCATTCCTCCTCCCCTTCATTGCGGATCCTCCCACCACAACGCTCCAACGATTGAAGGGCTTGACCACGGGAACGCTGCCTACATTTATTGATGCGGGGAGCAACTTTGCGGGAACGGCAATCGAGGAGGACAACCTAGTAGCACAGCTCAAGAATGCCAGCAAGAAAATAGTACATTTAGGTGATGACACCTGGCATGCACTCTTTCCAGGGTATTTTGAGCCCAACCTCACTCACGCGTATGACTCATTCAATGTGTGGGATCTACATACTGTCGATAATGGAGTCACGGAACACATCTTTCCACTTTTGAAGCCGGAGAACACGAGCAAATGGGATGTAATAGTTGGGCACTATCTCGGCGTAGATCATGCCGGCCATCGCTACGGACCAGACCATCCTGCCATGACCGCGAAGCTGAACCAAATGAATGACGTTTTCCAACGAATGATCCAAGAACTGGACAATGGCACGCTTCTTGTAGTCATGGGCGACCACGGAATGGACACAAAGGGTGACCATGGCGGCGAGTCAGAAGATGAGATTGAGGCAGCCTTGTGGATGTACTCAAAGAGAGGCCTCTTTGGCCGCAGTTCGCCAGCTTACGCTACGCCTCCGGCATCGGCCAAGATACGACCTGTCTCCCAAATAGATCTCGTCCCAACACTATCACTTTTGCTAGGCATGCCAATACCATTTAATAACCTTGGAAAGCCCATCGAGGAAGCATTTATTGGGAAAAAAGGTGTCGACTTTGAAAACTTAGCTGCTGTGAACCGCTTAACAGCTGCACAAATCCACCGCTATCAGCATGAGTATGCCAAGGCTCGTGGGCTTGATGAGAGTGTCCATGCCACCTCTTTAGCTCTGTGGACTGCTGCAAACAAGGGTTGGAGCTCACTTGGGAAGAGGCCCAGTATTGAGCAGTTCATAGATGTTTACGGGGCATTCAGTGCTTATCAACGCGACACGCTCAGCATTTGTCGCGCTCTATGGGCAAGGTTCGATATACCGAGAATGCTCAGCGGTGTCAGTATCCTAGCTTCCAGTCTCATTGTGCTCGCTATCTATGCACGTGGACTTCAAAGAGATCGCGCAGAGCTGACACCGCTCTTCTTTACTCGCGGTGCTGTTGGCGCAGCGACCGGAGCTGTGATTGGGTTTGGTGCTACCTTTGCCTTGCCAGAATCGCCCCAGGACCAAATACTTGTCTTCTCCACCGCCTTGTGTAGCATGTTTGGCCTTTTTTCAAGTTTAGTCTCCCTACGACATCGTATCTTGTCTCCCTTCCCTGCGAGCATTTGGGGCTGGACTAGTGTCTTCTTCACGATAGCTCTGTCTGTCAGTTTCGCCGCGAACTCCTTCACGATCTGGGAAGATGAGATCCTTCTCCACTTCTTGACGACTTTCGGCGTTATCGCTGTCATCTCCTCATTTAGACAGAGAAATAGGATAGATCGTGCTCTCGGCATCTATCACTCTATCCTCTTCACAGTTTTACTGCGTATCGCTTCGTTCTCTCGCCTATGCAGAGAAGAGCAGATGCCTTACTGTAAATCTACGTACTACGCGTCCGCACTTTCTACTACATCTGCACCCTGGCAGCTCGTAATTCCCGCAGCTACCGCACTACTTATCCCAACTTTCGTTATTGGTTATTTTGAGGGAACCAAGAGTTATCAGCACACAGCAAAGTTGTGGTTAGGGCTCGGCCTGCGCTTCGGCCTTATGCTCGCTGCGGCGTATTGGGCTCTTGACGCAGCTGATGATGGAGATTGGTATCCTGGGTGGGATAATGTCATCAGCCTTACAAAGAGGTCAGTTGCACAGATTGTCCTGGTTATAAGTTTGGCATTCGGCTATTCGATATACAACTGGAGTAAGCCCCTCTTGAGTATCATTGTAAATGAATCCCAAGACAAGGCCGGGGCGTCAAAGGAAGGTATTACTATCCTCGGATACGCAAACGTACATGGAAGCAGGTATGCTCTTCTGATAACAGTTTGGTATCTAGCTGTCGCTCTGCTACAAAAGCCAATGGGAGCTGGCGCCATTGGGCTTCTTGTCTGGCAACTTTTCTCTTTGTTCGAGATTATCGATACCAACCGGCTACATACTTCTTCGGTTGGCCCGGTCGTCCTCGGACTACTTGGCTCCTTTCACTACTTCAAGACTGGACACCAAGCGACTCTAAGCTCTATACAGTGGGAGTCGGCCTTCATCCCCCTTACCAAAATTCGATACCCGTGGACACCAATCATTGTCATCCTGAATCACTTCGGTGCACAAATACTCTGTGCTGTCGCGGTCCCTGCGCTTGTTTTGTGGAAAGTAAAGCCTCAACAAAAAGGCTTATTGGGCGTGTTAGCAAAAGCTATCGCAACGCATATATTGTTTTACGCAACAATCAACCTAGCAACTACTATGTGGGCAGGCCACTTGAGGAGACATTTGATGTTATATAGGATCTTCAGCCCGCGTTTCATGCTCGGGGCGACTTCACTATTAGTCGTGGATGTTGTTGCTATATTTGTTGGCTTATGGGGTGCGAGAATGAGTATACTTAGTGTTGCGGAGGTTTTCGGTTTCGGTGGGTGAAAGCACATTAGGAACGCATAAGGAGATTATTCGCCTATGTGAGTTCCTGATTTGCATGCGTTGTTCAACGCTACTATTTCTTTATGTATATAGCATTGCGACTAGTCTAAACCCTTTTTTAGGCATGTATCCCAAACTGTTACAAACATCATACCCTACTCATTATATCGTTAGTTGATTGGTACATATACGCCTTATTATTTCTGAGAGTTAAAAGACTTTTGATCAAGAGCTCGAGCAATTAATTGATTACAACAGTACGTATAACGCCAGAGAGGAGGCTTGGGTGTATTACAAAAGCACATAGTCCCAGTTGAACAGCCTCTTTTGTACTGACGATGTGCCTGCCAGTAGGATGTCACTATGCCACGCCCTGCAACATGTGCGTATCATCATATTCATAATATATTTTCATGCCTCATTTATTGACATGACCTTTCCCCCTCCCTTCGAATATTCCTACACATATTATTTTCTCGTCGGCCTTACCATGGTGCCAAAGATTTTCACGTAAACCTCTTCTAGTTCACGATCGCAAATATACTGATAGCTCTATGTAGTACTGGTGCAACTGGCTATATTGGTGGTGACTCTCTCTTCGCATTATACAATAAGCATCCGGAATACGACTACACAGCCCTCGTTCGGGCAGGTAATTGCTATGGCTTCTGACTAGTTCGCGTCCTAACTGGTAAAATTGGTTTAGAGCCAAAGGCCAAACTCATCAAGGACGTCTTTCCATACACACGAATCGTTATTGGAGATTTAGACAACTTCGGTTTATTAAAAGAAGAATCCTCAAAAGCAGATGTAGTTATACGGAATGATTTCTAGAACAAAATCCTTTTGAGAGGACCTCATTCTTACTAGATTTGTAGACACGCTGATGCGTCGGATCACGAGGGCGCCACAAAAGCAATAGGCTAGGGACTGGGCTCCGGACATTCTAAAGAAAAACCTGGTTTTTGGTTGCATACGGGCGGCGCGGGTATCTTGTGCTGGGAGACCATGCGGGACGATAATAAGCTCGGCGAGTGGTCGGATAGAGAGTACAATGACTGGACAGCAGTGCAAGACCTTACGGGCTTGCTCAAAGATCCGTTCCACAAGAACGTTGACGATATCGTCCTCAACGCTGGATCCCAGTCCGTAAAAACAGCAATCTTGCGTCCTCCGACTATCTACGGTACATATGCAGGGTGACCGTTCGCGTTTGCGACGTGTGCTCCAGGACTATAACAGAATATGAAACTGACACTGCATAGGACGGGGGCGAGGTCCAATCAATACGCGAAGCCGTCAAGCCTACGAACTAGCCCACTTGATTCTTACCGCGCAGTATATTCCCATCATTGGACAGGGTAAAGCACGTTGGAGCAATGTTCACGTTACCGATCTCACACAGCTCTTCGTTCTTCTGACAGAAGCCGCTGTGAACAACACTACCGACCCCGACCTTTGGAACGAAAAAGGCTACTACTTAGTGGGGAATGGTGAACACCATTGGTCAGGATTGGCACGACTAATGGGTGAGAGGGCTCGTGAGCTGGGCCTTGTTGAGAAGAGGTTGGAAGAGCATAGCTTGGGAGGGTTTAATAGCCGTGGTAAGGCGGTAAGGGCAAAAAAGGTTGTTAGGTAGAACCCAAGGGCACCGACTATTGGAGATTGTGTGGACGAGATATTGAGAGATGAGAAAAGTAGAGCGGACCAAAAGTAGATTGCGTATCATAGATAACGCCATGATATAAATCTAGGCTCTAGTTACACAATTTGGGTCTTTACAAGACAGATATGGCACCCTGACAGATTCGTGGTATCAATCAAACGGCACGCTAGATCAAGGGTTCAACTAGGCTAATATAGAATCTGATGACGCATTCTACTATGAACTATGAGTACATAAAACCAGATACCATAAAACCAACCGATGACACCGGGCTGGCACTCAAACACCGTCTCTATTGAACCTCATAACGCCCCAGTTCTTAGTGCACTCATCGCGCTTACCATGGCCGGAACAATATGGTTGGCAATTGGTGCACTGGCAGTATTCGTCAAGAAAAATATGTACCTTACCATGACACTCTTCTCGTCCGTGAGAACATGTATACCCGATGACACGCTTTTACCGTTGCCAACAACCTCACAGCCTAATAGTAGCCGCATGTTTGTGAGTCCACTGTTGCGCCAGCTCGTCGTAGCGGATGAGTAGATCAAAGATGTTGCTGGTTCTTCAGCCATATATATACCTTTTCCATGGGCGGCACCAGTTCGTTGAAGTGTCGTGCCTGAACATATCTTGAGGCCCTGGGCAAGTATCGCTGGGAGACGATCAAAATTTGTGCCATGAAATAAAACCGTGGTTTTTGAGTTGTGTCGTGGGAGTTTGGAGACGAAATCGCTCTCAAGATTTGGGCTCGCGTTTGCGAGAACAAACTGATGTGTTCCTGGAGGCATATTGGGTACTTTGGAAAGCCCAGTCGCAGTAGCAATATAGCCTCTGTGATGGACACAAGCCCAAGATATCAACTTCTCGGCATCCTTATGATAAGATTTCAACACCGTAGAAATGTTAGCAGCATGGCTGATCAATGTCAAGCTTGGCAATGAGTTTAATATTGCTTTGACGGTCTCGGTGCCGGGTATTGGACAGCCTGGTAGAAGTTCTGCGCGCCCTGCCATAGCTGCTACGAAAACGGAGGTCAACATAGCATCAACGGCGAAGGTATCGGTTTTAATTTCTGGTATCCGTACTTCAAGTGGGAGTTGATACCATAGCCTAGCACAATCTACGATACCACATGGTGTTGCTCGTCGGAGCCGAGCTGTTTTCGCGTTGTGAGATACGCCACATGAGATACACGCATGGCCCATCTGTGTCATTCTCTGCTCCGTAATCTTATACAAATCTGCGATATCCAAGTTCCTAATCCTCAGTTGTGTGTGTGTAATTCGGCTGAGTTGCCATAAATATGCTGATGGCGTAGTTGTACAAAAGCTGTCCTGGGGTGATTTGGAGTCATCTGAGCAAACCCAGGGCGCATGCTCTAGGCGATCAAGATTTTTATCATTGTTGAAGTGCAGACAGAAAGAAGGCGGTACTTCGTCAGCAATGTGCAAACAAAGTCGTAATAGCAGGCTGGTGGCTCCTGCCGGGATGCCCATCGCCCCTCGTTGCAGCTCTGTAAGCCCTGCGAGGGGAAAGCTTATCTCAATCTCAGTTTCACTGACTATCTCCACCAGGTCGGTCAGTCTTGAAGGTAACTTGCTGATCTTGTCGCTCAAGAAATCGTTATTAGGAATACCGAGTTCTTGCAACAAGAGCGCTGTGCCTATTGGATCCTTCTTCTTCAACGCCTTCTGGAGATTTTCCAATCTTGCTGTCTCCATCATAATTTCATCTTCGATATTTTTCCAGAATTTCGTGGCTTCGGCGAGTTTTACATTCCAATTACTCGGGCTATGACCTTCGAAACGCACACCTAAGACGCCTGCAACTGATCTAATCGCGGCCTTGTCTCGTTCGTAAAGGTCTTCACTTTCTATCCATCCGGCTACCATGCTTTCCACGACAGAGTCAGGGATCTTGCGGCAGACGGGCTGAGTGACACTGGTCGAGGATGACTGCTTAACTAACGATGAAGTTATGGCTTTTCCGAGAGCTTTTCGCTTAGCTGAACTTGCGTAGGCTGTTCCGGTCGACTTGGGCATTTCCGGGATGTTCATTTCGCCATTTTTTACGTCCCATAACCTTATACATTTTTCGAACGCGCTATGCGTGGCAATTGCAAGATTGAGCAAGCACTCTTTAATGCCAGAGCCGTTACTCTCTTCCATATCGAGCTTACCTGCAAGCTTTTGCATGAACATCTCCGTAGGTTTGCCTTCTTCTGCTCTCAGACACTCAACTATTATTATGAGATTCTCAGCTTGAGTCCCACCAGCCAGAATGTGTCGTACTGGGCCCCGGTCCTCACCAAGCACTAACTCAAGCCGTGTAAGTGTGCTTGCAAATCTCGAGACCTTTGTTGTCCAAGCGAAAAGATCGGACTCGACTAGGCGTGGAGCTTTCTTTCCCGGCGCCTCAGAAGGATGCAAGTCGACAAAAAGGGCTTTCAGGTTGCTCATGAATGTGAACCATTCGGTAACGTTGAGGGTCTGCAATAAATCTTGGAGAATATCACTACCACTGCCTAACTCCTGAGCCTGGTATTGTTGTTCGAGCCACATATATAATATATCTCTCCAGCACTGTGGAGACGTCTTCCTGGCCGCCAAAAAATTTGTCATCGAAAGGATAGCCTGTGGTAATTCACATTTCGGCTTGTTTAGAATGTTGGCAAGGTCCTTGATAAATGGTCCAGGCCCCATGAAACATTTTCCTGATGCAATCTCAGCGAGGCATCTACAACGTAGGTCGCGATCAGCACCAACGCTTTTTGACACCAGAATCGCTAGTTCTCGCCGTTCATAATCAATCTCTGGATCTGATGTACTCTTCCAAACATGCAGTAGGGCTGTCATAGTCTGTCGGAAAGGATAGCGAGTAGGCCTTTCTCCCAGAAGTCGGTCTATACAGAACGCCTCCACGTGGTCTTCCAAAGGGTGCCTCAATGAATCCGAAGCGTGATTTGGCTCCTGTATAGAATCTGTCCCGTGTCCCACTTTAGATTTTCGTGGTGTTTCTCTGTTCCGCTTTAATTGCTGTGCCTGTGCTAATTCATATATATTGATCGTTGTCTTCAGTTCCTCAAATCCTATAGAAGGCCAATGGTGAGAAGTATTAGTATCTCGAGAATTTGGTGACCAGTAATGCTCTGTGGCTCTCAGTGTGGTACAGAATGTGTAGTATTCGAGTGCAAGGTGTGTCCATGGTATAGACTTGTCTATCTGTGCACGCACAGCTTGTTTACAGTCTCTCAAACAATTTGTTATTCCAACACGGAGCCAATCCTGAACAATGATTGTTCGAAGGCTTTTTGATCGATCGTCGTCAAAGGTACGGACGAGACTCTGGATTTGGAAGATATGTTGTCCTCCAAGCCGATCTTGATTAAGAAATATATCGCGGACGGCGTCGAAAATGTCGTTATCGGAGTTATACGATATTTCATATGTGGCCTCGAAGATATCTAAGACACCTTCCACGATAGGCCTCGTGAGTATAAATTCTTTGAAAAAGTTAATAATACCGGGGTATATGGCGTCGGGAGCGATCAAAAGTGACCTCAATGCGCTTGCTACTCTTTCAAGCATATCTCGTAGGCTTTCTTTTGTACCATGAGTAACTTTCACTACCAAACCACGCCATCGTACAAAAGGTTTTGTTTCGATATACTGTGCGATCAATCCTTCTCTCAAAGTACTCTCAACTCCAGTAAGTATATCAGGACCATCGAGAGCGACAAGATCCAGCACGGCAGAAAGCCTCTCGATTTTGACATTTGCGTAAAGCTTGATGAGTTCGGCATCTGGCACCCAATACGCCCATAAACGCCAATTGGGGTAATGTAGATCTAGTATGTGCTCCAACATCAGGCCACCAGGAACTGTGACAACAGATGACATCTTCGCAAGTTCCCTCATCCAGAGCACTGCCTCGTAAGCCGCGGTCCACTGACACCGCAATCTGAAACCCTCTATCTGTGTTGAATGGTCCGCAATAGCCCTCCTCATAAGAATAGAGAACTCTGGAAGCGCACTCATGTCACTAATCCTAACTTCGATCAAAGCTCGGCCAACACCGACAAGATACCATTCCGCAGCGCGAGCTCCATGTGTTGCGAAAGGCAATAGCTTCCGTGCCCATAACGCCTCCAGGTCAGTCACGGCTGCCGGATTGCCTTCGTTGGCAGCAATCAAACAATTCAGCCACATTTTTAACCCCCAATAACTTCCCTGCATTACGTTTGAGTCGGCATTTAGCAGTGTTCTCAAGCTTTTTGCAGCCATGGCGTGAGCTGCTGCTGCAACGGCAATATCTCTTGCTTCATGAGAGCTGATCATGATAGCCAGTTTTATATCTGCATCCGTCTGCGTGATTTTGCTCTTCTTTTTGAGGTAGGTATTGGTGTGATTGCGTAGGAAGCCATATGGAAATTTTGGGTCCGAGGGATGCAGTACGCCCGCCGTGGCATCGATGCCATGGTGCCATTCTTTACTATGCTGTGCCTTGTTGAATAGAGGAGAGTTCTTCAAAGGTAATGGCTTTCTACTCCAGGATATACGGAGACTTTTGTCCGCCGTTCGTTCGGTTGTTGAGGGACGTATGAGTGAGCTTATTGCTCCGCCGGTTTGCATATCGATTGCGTGAGTCCGACTTAACTCGGCCACTAAGTTTACGAGGAGACCTTAGATCCTAGAGGAACTATAGATCCTATTGTTTTAGAAAGCCCGGGTGGTTCAGGCTCTCGTTCGATTCAGTTGGGAGCGGGAATACAGGAAGATATATTCACACAATATTTCTTCTTCTCTCAGCCGTGTCTCGATGATCTCACATAAAAACCATCGGAAAATATCTGAAGAAAAGAAGGGCACGAAACTGAAAATAGGAGTTGAACGCGTAGTACGCCAGAATGACGAGTAGGGTTGCGCACCAAATCTGGTGGTATACACCACGAATTTGAGCACCAACATGACAAAGACAACGTGCCTGAGGTTAAAAACTAGTGAAGAATGTGGCAGAGTTGCAAAGTATCCTGCAGCCTGCAAAAGGTTGCAGCTAGAATGTTTGTGGCGTACAAGGCAGAGCCAGCGGGGCTCATGCGTGCTAGCCCTCTCACCGGTACTCGAAGTGGCTAGCACGCCGCCGGCTAGGACGCCCATCACCTAAATAGTAATACGAGTATGTAGTAGTTTGACGAATACGATTTCAAGCCTCAGTTATCACGGCCCGGTGCATGAGTTGGATCGCCGGGCTGACAGTGTAGGGGAAGAAAGCTGCCTTGGGGCTGTGTTGTTGATTCGGGACAGAAAATAGACGATAATTAAGTGGATGTAGGATATACGTTGCGGGCGGGCTATATTCATACTAAATGCTTATTCGTCTATTCTGAAACTTATTTACGAAGTTTGTTCTTAGTACCTGCCATGCCATCCACTCTTATCCAGCAACGTGTTCTGCTGAGATGCAGGATGGCTGTGGCACACGTTTCAGAAAGTAAAGGAATAGCCAAGGTTGATTGATCCTGTTTGAATTTTTGTATCATAATGCTCTTACTGGAGGTATACTCCTTTGAGCAATCTGAAGTTGCTAGCCCTACATTACATGGCACTTTTCCGCTTCCGGTGCAACGCCACGGTTTTGCTTGAGATGTGCGGCTGCTTGTTTGATGAAGTCACCTGTCTTATGAAAGCACACCCGGTTTCCTTTTGCATCACGAACTGCCTCACCAACACTGAAGTCATAGGACTGGCCTGTGTGGCTGTCTTTCGCGGGACATTTGAGATGCTCAACCGCCTTCTGTTCGGCTTCAGGCACTATTCAGCGTTAGTACAGTAATACAGCTAGTGGGTTTAGGCCATTTACATGTTGCAATAAATGCAAGAAACTGATCGACTGCTTTGCGACTTGGTAGTGTATCACTAGTTTGGTCTTGTAAAAGGATATCAGAAAGCTTTTCCATCTGGCAGATCGTCTCAGTGCGTACGCCTTTAGACATCTCATGTTGTTCGACAGCAAGCGCAGCCAAAGCCTTGCCCGCTGGGTGAATGAGGATACCCTTCACATCCTTAGGTGTGAACATCTCTTTGCTTAAAGGATTTCGCATAACGCCATTATTTGCTGTGATGGCCTGGGCCAACTCGTCCATATCCCATGCGTAATTATCCTCAGTGGCGTAGAAATTTGCTCTTGGGATGTCCTTGACCTTGTCTCCTAACATAGTCTCTGTGTTGACATAATTTCTTTCCAGACACTCATGTTC
This sequence comes from Ophiosphaerella narmari, assembly GCA_028456235.1. Taxonomy (NCBI): domain Eukaryota; kingdom Fungi; phylum Ascomycota; class Dothideomycetes; order Pleosporales; family Phaeosphaeriaceae; genus Ophiosphaerella; species Ophiosphaerella narmari. Next base: position 724,466 of record JALNQA010000013.1, on the reverse strand, counting down.
GATATGCATGAGCGCCAATTCACTATGTATCTTCAACTCTTCAGGTGAAACCGATTGAATTGCATCCCTTCGCTTGACAAGAACATCTCGAACGGTGTCATCGTTGGCACCTGAAGGCTTCCCATGGGGCTCGCGGACCCATCTCATTGTATGCTCCAAATCCTTGATAGCTAAACCGGTGGCCTCCTTTGGATTATCTCGCATGCCATGCGCTATTAATCGTGCGCTGCCTGGTGGGCTTATCTTGACTACGGCGCTGCTTTCGCACCCCTCAGCAATAGCTTGAATTTTGGTGATATTTTTCGATGATGGCAGTCCGAACTTGCTCTGGAGTGCCTGCAGACGGAGCATATCATCAAGGACGTATTTCGCTTTCGCTCGCAGCGCTTGGTATCCTTGTGTCAAATCCTGCCGTGCGTGTTCTAAGTCACCATGTAACTCTACCGTTGATGTCTCAGTTGTTTTCTTCCCATGCTTCGATGGCCCCGTCTTTTTATACTGGCCGGTCTTTGGGTCCCAAACTCTTGCCTCAACTTCAGGTTTTGATGACATAAAAGATCTCTTCTTCTCCGAGGCGGGAGGGTCTGGTTTTTTCTCAAGGACTGCGAGGAAATTTATAACCTCGGAATCTTTTGGAGCCACTTTCTTTAGATCTTTCGCATTGTCCACGGCAGCCTCTAGCCATCCAACGGAGATATAGTGTTCTATTAGTAGCTTACGAGCTGCAACAGCTGGCGGGTTTCGTGTTATATCTTCCAGCAGTTCACCAATGAGAGCCATATCTGGCTCAGAAGAGCCAGTGCCGGTAGTTGTTGGAGCCATTATGCTTCGTCTAGAAGTGTTTGTGCAAACTCATTCGCATTGGAATCAAGGTTGTGTTATCACCAAACATGGGACTTGCTCTTGAGGGTGAGTTTGGCCAAGGCTGAGAGCTGTGAAGTATAAAAAATGGCGGCTCCGTGGCACGGATATGACTAGTGAAGTGAACAATAGGCTACTAATACAGCTAGGCGGCAGTGAAGGAGGTGGAGGTCTGCGCCCTGCTCATTTCCGATCGAGGCAAAAGTTACCAAAAGCCAGAGGGCCGGCAGCTGCCTCATGGCGGCCTAGAGCTGACCCATGGGCGTTCGTGTAGGGGTCAAATGGAGCCTTGGAGTCGGCTGTGGTAAAGGTGGCGGTGCATCGTAGTGGGGCCGTAACCACGAATCTTGAATTGTTGTCTTCGCGCACAGCTCAAGTGTAGGCGTGAGTATCGGTGTGTTGGCTTGGCTGAATCGTGCTAATTTGATGTATAATGTTATAAGCCTGTTCTTATTCACGAAACCTTGACCCAAGCCATGCTCGAAGAGTGACTCAATCTAGTGTTCAAGTTGGCAGACTACATACTTTGCAACCACGATCTAGGGTATATAAAAGCAGCTGGGATCTTCAGTTAGAACAGTAAATCTGCATATTCGCCCAAAGCTCCATTCTTCCCACCATCAAAATACTCGTGCATTCCGTCCATCTCGGCAAACTTCTGGGCAATGAGCAAACCCCTCCGCCTCTCCGCCTCAATGATATCCCAGTTCCACTCCTCAGTCTTCGCGGGCTGCTTCGTCAAAATAGCATCGAAGTCGCCGTTCGCACGCTCATTACCCTCTGCTTTGTCATGGAAGATCCACCCTTCAGGTTTCGCAGGCACCATTTCCGAATCCAATAAGGCCTGTTCTGGCGGTACAGTTACTCTCCCGCGCTTGACCACATACTTGGCTATGGCAGTTGCATACACTGCACCCATTAGCTTCTCACGATCGACATCATCTCCAGCCCCGGGCTTAGGCCGTCGCCAGGGCTGCAATGTCCAGCTCGTGGGCTTGCCCACGCCAGGCTTCACCAGATGAGTAATAAGGTAGAACCACTTCCGATCCCAGCATAGTACTCTAGTCCACATTTCGAACTTGGTGTAAGGAAGAATCTCCCGCTTGAATAGGCAGCTGATGCCGCCCAGGGCGATCAAATGTCTTCCTCTTGTCCCATCAGTGGCTCCTACAGCACCGGCCACTGCGCTCTTTTTGGCGCCGTACATCCTGCTATTCTTTTTGATACCGTTGCGGATGATTGCTGTGAACAGATGTGTGCGCGATATGTCCATATCAGAGAAGTAGGTGCTGTTGGATTTGTGTAGATTATAATCGGTCTCAAGTAAAGGCGTGCGCGTTGATGTAATAATAGGCTGAAAGAGTGCTGAGGGTTTGATGGGTGTGGGCTGGAGATAAAGGTGGTAGACCAAAGCGCGGAAGAAGCGGAGCTGGTGAATCTATGAGTTCGATGTCTAGTAGTTGCTTGGGGTCGGGAGAAGGCCTACATGCCACACGAAGGGTAAATTCTTGAGATTCGCGAGAGCTAATAAGATGGCAGATATCCTCCACAAACCACCCGGAGCGTTGTAACCGGTCCATTTTGCGAGGGTGGCTAGGAGGGCTGCGCGCATCGTGGGCTGTGACGCAAGAGCAGCGATTGACGCCCCAGCAACAACGGTGCCGACTGCTTGGGCCATCGTGAGCATATCAAGCAGAAACACAGATGGCGACCCAATGAGTGACAAAAGGAAAAGAGAAACAAAGACGGGTGAAGACCCCAAGAAGGTTTTGACGCATTCAAGGTTCCTGCTGTCACAATCTAGGCGATAGGTCAAGCTTACTGTAGGCGATGCCTCGGCTTACTATGGACATCTACTTCTGGATTAGGTGTCAACTCCTTTACCATTGCCGCTAGCCAGGAATCAGCCTTATCCTAGTTCTAGCAGGTTCTTTTTTTGCTTATTCGTAGAAGACTCTTCAATAGCAGGAATTTGGATACTTAATTAGATCTTGACAGACTCGAATGGGATTAGGACTAGTTTGTCGACCATGGAAAAGTATGTATCTCAAGGTAATCGAAAAGGTCCTTCCCAGCTCTGACCATAAGAACTCTCGTTCTTAATAGATGGCATGTAAAGATTTTTTCCCACCGCACTTGGCTTTAAGGTTTAGTTTACATTTGATCAATCCAGGTATCTTCTGTAGTAAGCTGACCTCCAGGTGCCCTACCGGCTGCTTTCACGATCCCTTACCTTATCGCATAACTATCTTGCCGAGGTTCATACTTGACTTCAAAATGTTACGCCAAGTGTGGACAGGTCTATCCATCGGTTGCATCTGCCGCGAGTGTATGAACTGTGTCAAGATCATCTTCCATACCCAAGTAGATATTTCTACGGGGATCGCATATGAAAATCCCTATCGGTGTTCTCTATTTATCGAGTGACGAAATGGTAGCAAGATAAGAGAACAAGTTATGCATATTGGGGTATGACTGGACGATCTAGCTACGAAACCAAAAGTTATTGCGCCGAAGTATGCAGCGGGTATCATTTGTCTACATCAACAGGGTCATGGTTCTTCACTTCTTCTTCCCTTTGGTCTTGTCTATCACTTCAATCCAGTTTCTATGGACGCCACGCTTTTCCAGTGCCTTGATGATGGCATCTTTTTGTGGGCCTTGTATCATCACTTCCATCACCGGGTTTTTTGGACTGGAGCCCTGTAACTTGTCGATGCTGGTGCTCCCTGCACATGTCTTCCTCAACTCATCAGCAAGGGGTTGGGGTGCGATGTAGTATGGCTCCAGACCATGAACTTTGGACACCGTCTTGTTGCCACTGCGAGTCTCCAGTGTAATTTGAATTTTTGGTGGGGTACCAGACTTCGGTTTTGCATCCGCTAAGTCGGCATCGTTGCGAAGAATAATGTAAGAGGGCGCTGAAGCGGCTACCATGCGCTCAGCGAGAGCATCCCGTGGGAGTGTGCCTGATGATAGTGCGGTATTGTCCGCTGCAGAAGAACCAAGGAGGGCATCTGCAATTTGTGGATTGATCTTGATGAGGCGTTTATTTTTCGGGTCGATTAGGTTCTCTGCTTCGGCATATGTGATGAGGATCTCTTTGAGCTCGGCAGGTGTATAGACACCCCGTGGGTCCGCTTTGGAGGCTTGAAGGATAGGAGCGAGCCTGTCCTTTGGCCTAAGCAGAGAAATCAGCTTCAATTTCTGGCCGATGGATGATTCTGCAGCCGCGGGTGTTGATGATCTACCATTTGCATTCGCTGTGGTCGGTGTATCCTTCTTGGGCAGCCGGTATGGTACAAAGGCCTCGACCTGCCGGTCTTGGAAATCAATGTCCATGACGATGACCTCGTTTCCATCCCGGTCTTTAGATTTGACAATTCGTTGCTTGTCTAGGTACTTGATAAACTTTCGAATGTTCTTCCAGCTTGACTTTTTAATCTGTAATGAAGCTGTCTGTGCGGGGGTGTATGCGGGAAGAAAAGGCTGGACTAATTGCGACATGACATGTGACTGGGATAGGGGAAAGTCGAGGCCGTAGTTTGGCAGATTCTTGTTGTGGTCCATGTGGTGGCGCACGCCGTACAGGAAGGCGTTTTTGAATGCATCGTCGATTTCTGTAGGATAGAAATTAGCGAAGCGCTACTCAGTGTGCTGGTACAACGTGCCTTTTGTGGTCAATTCTTTGTCCTCAACTATGTCTATGAAATCTTGATTCGATGGCGCATTTTCGCCTTGGACCCCTTGAGCCTTTTCTGCGTCTGACCGCTCGGTAGAATTTGCGTCGAGGGCAATGCCACCGTCTTGGTCGTCGCTCAGGTCCACCGCCGCGGTGCGCCCAGTCAGAGACTTGCCTTCATCCAGCTCCTCATCCCATGCAGGAAGAGCGTCTGGTGGCTCACCGCCGGGCTTACCTGTTGAGCTCCACGACCAAAGCTCGTCGCCAGCCCAATGGAATGTGGAAACAGCTTGGCCTTTGACTCCTAGCACCTTGTCCAAGGCACTGACGTCGATTTCGCAGGTGCCGACAGCCATTGGCACGGTGGGCGCCTCGAGACTGGCAATGGCGACAATGGCGCCCTTGGTTGCTTTCTGGGGAAAGGGAGGGCCGCGCTGCAGCCCAGGAGTCATGAGGTCAGCGCCTGCCTGCATCTTCTCGACAACAACTAGGGGCGTGTGGAGCAGCGGGACAATGCGAGGGTTGTGCCAGAGGGTGTAGACGGTTGGGTACATGCTGTCCTGTAGCTTGACCCAGAGTATCCGCTGCTCGCCGCATGTGCTCTCATGGCTGCCAACGTATACGGTGCCAGAGACGTGCCTCAGGTCTGGCCCCACCGTGGTTGTGAATCGTGCCGATAACGCGTTCTCGGGCAGGAGCGACTTCCGTAGCGCGGTGAGGCCTGCTGTCGAGGCCGGATCCTCGGCATCCACGGGAACCTGGATGGCAAAGCCTGCAATGATTTGGTCGGCAGTCCGTCGACGGTCACTCGACTTGAGCGGCGAGAGCGGCTTGATCTGTTTTGGTGTTTAGTCGGCGCGCGCGAAAACGCACATTCATGCCCAAAGCCTGGCTTACGTTTGGCTTCTTTTTGAACATATTGGAAAGATGACTTTGAGGCGTCTCTGTGCTGAAGAGAATCGTCTCGACTTAGAAGACTCGCTTTGCTTGGGCGGCGTGGTTCGATGACTTCAGCGGGGCAGCCCGGCCGCGCTAGAACACGCTCACTCTCGGTAAACCGAAAAAGTAAGGTAATTACTCCTTGCACCAATACTAGATGTATGCAATAGACTATATACTAAATACCTAAAAGGAAGGTTCTAGGTAGCTTGAGTATCTCCTGGCTGCTGCATCTGAAGTGGTCAAGTCCCACTTTTCCAGTTGACTGAGAGGCTAACACCAGCGGCACGCTTCTGCCACGTGCATATCGCACAGGACAAAACAGAGCAGTTACTGTCGTATATTTGCTCGCCCAGAATTACATTGTCGGGTGTCACAGGGCCAAAAAAAAAAAAAAAAAAAAAAAGTAATAATGCCTTGATCCTCCGAGAGACCACAAAGAAGGATAGCGAAATACCAATACGAAGAAATCCCTTCTAAGGGGCTCAGACGTTCAGACACACCTTTAGCTATTTATCTTCGCTAGAGAAGTTTTTATGTGACAGCAGCTGCCTGCCATAGACGCTCTTAACTGTGAGAGTCATAGAAAGAACAATCTCCAAGAGTATGCATAGTTCCTATGAGCTCTCTTACCCACCATACCCCCCATCGTCTGCCTATCCATCCTTATCATCTGCCTGCCTACTATCCTCTTCGGCTATAGCGATTAACCAAGCTATTAATCATATACTTTATCAAGCTTACCATCCTCGCTGCCATTGCCGTTGTTGGCTGTTGTCTCTGCCTCCTTCTATTCTAGCCGGGTCTAACGCGTTAACTACACGCTTTACGGCATTGGCAAGCGTGGTTTCTAGAGCGCTATCCGAAGTTGACCTCTTGGTGTCCTGGATTACAGTCCAAAGTGAGCGAAGCGCAGCTATAGCGTGTCTACTTAGTTCTTAAGGAGGTTGTATAGCTTGTGTATGTGGGCTGTTTATAAGGCGTTGCATATCTTATCTAAGATAATTTGTTGCTTTTTTGAGCTGCTCAGAAGCTTGGTTCGGGTGGCTGTCTCGTCGTTCTCTCGGGTCGGTACTTGCGCAATGTAGTGCTTGGCTTCCTCGATTCCTTTAATAACGTTGGCGATACCAGTATCTTGGATGTCACCCAGTGTGATATATTGTGATAAATTTGTATAGTTTTGGGGTGGAGTAACGACGTAAATGAGCTTAAAAACTAGCTCTGTCGCTGCGCGTTTGTCGTGTACCGCCTGCGCTTTCTACCCACCGCCTCATCCAACACCCCAGATTCAATCCTTCCAGACCTTGCAAACCTTCTATGCTTCTACTATCATCATATACACGGACAGCAAAATGGCAATGGCAAGCGTCCAATAGTCTCAAGAGCTGCACACCGGTCCTGCTCCCAAAGATGAAGACTTGTACAAGAACCGGAGAAGGATATTGCGATAAATGAGCATAGCGACAAGATTATGGTCGGAGTTGCTGGTAGTGCGCGCCTCCAAAAGATTCATGTATCGGCCCTGGACATGTGTGTATAGGCTGGTAAATGGGTTCGAGGTACCCAGTAGCGGGTCTCAGATGCAGCAGCCAGAAGATACCCAAGCTACCTAGGGCCTTTCTTTTGGGTATCTATAAGTAACTACGGCTAGTAGAATCTACGATTCTTAATCAAGTTATTTAGTAGCATATAGCCTATTGTATATATTTAGGGTTGATGTAAGGAGTGTAGTTACCCTACTTTTTCAGTTTACCAAGAGCCTAGGTAGGGGTTGAGTAGGGGTAGTAGGACTTTAGGTTAGGGTTAGGTTAGGAGAACCTATCTAGGTTACCTTTAATAATATATTTTATAAAAATATTATTGTAGAAGGCCCTCTTACAAAGCTTATTATAGTACTATATAAGCTTATCCTCTTGTTGTAGGTTGAGTAAACACTTATCGGACGTCTTGGTAGCTAGCGAGCGCTGTTTTCCCTGGCATCGTCGTGATAGCGTTGTCCGGCCCACATTAGACTGCATCGCAATTTTTGAATAACTAATCTTTTCTCCTATCTTTGGTGACTCTACAGCTGTAATCGTAGCCCCAAGATCACTCATATTGGCTGAGTTGTGTTGAAGTTGAGATGCGATAACGTTGGTGGGCTCCGGCGCCACGCTTTCTCCAAAGCCTGCCTACCACGTCTTCCGCCCAGCCCAGGCATGTGCGCACGTCATCGTCTAGCCACAACTACTCGCACAAGCACTCTTGTTGTATGCCTCCAAACCCCGGTTTTGTTCGTTGATAGACTCTGTTCCCGTGTATCAGACCCCGTTGGACGGGCGGTAGCACGTGTGTGTGGGTCTAGGTGTCTGGGCACGCGTGCAGCAAAGGTCCGACGACGAACCAATACCCTTCGTTGATACCACCAAAGCCGAATGCCGTACGCCCAGTTTTTTCCTCGGGCCGGTGCGTTTGTCCTGCAGTCCTCACAGGCCTGGATCAGACAAGCATCGTTCACCACTGGAGCGCCGCACCTCGTTTCCACAACGCCAACCCCTGCCTAGTAAGGTGCTGTCACTGGCGCGGCCGGTGAGTCGTGTTGCGACGCCTTCGCCCGTTTTTCTGTGTTGTCGTGAGATGCGGAGAAATGGTGGGAGCCACAAGATTCCCCAGCTTCTTACCCTCATTTTATTCTTGACTATGCCCACTTCTCCTTCTCACCCCCCTGCTCGCCTCGCCTGCCGTGGTAGATGGGTTGAGTGTGGATATTGGATCAACCATTCTCGAGGTGACATCACCCATCACCCTTCCTCGGCACGGAGCATCCGGGTATGAAAATCTCTGCCAATATCATGAGTCCTGTTCGCAGCATTATGGAGCGTGGGAATGTGGTAGAGAAACCCACCAACCCTAATGAGCTCGTTCTCGAGGCATGGGCCCAAGGCCTCCTCGTCGGTTCCTTGGTCATCCTGTCCTTCATTACCCTGGCTAATATGAGGCGAGGCGTGCTGTTGCACAAGGTAATTTCACCCGATGGCCACCAAAAACAATAGTTGACAGCCGTTTAGCTGATTCTACTTGAACTTGTCCTCGGAATCTGGCAGGGTTTCTGGCTGTTCTTCAAATCCCCTGTTCATGCGTGGTGGCTCAGTGTTGCAGCAATCCTGCTCAATGCTTCATGGTCGCTACACAACGTCATCGCATGGATAAAGATCAAGCCATTTCTCTCCAAAACAGCCAGTCGCTTCTTCATCGGAACGGTCATTCTTGCGCAGCCCTACTGGGTACTGGAAATTTACGCTAACTTTGCGTACTTTCACGGTGTCGACGACTTATTCCTGAAAACTCGCCCATGGGAGGCGCTGTGTCGTGACCCATGGTGGATCTTTACAACTATATTCTTATTTTGGGTCATCAAAACTCAGTACGAGATGACTTTGAAAGAGATCATCCGCATCTCGCCACGCTTTGGCATCATGCTGCTTGCTATGGTCACGAGCATTGTCTTTATTATTCTCGATATATTGACTGTTACTAACGCATTAAAGATTGCCGGACCAACTGGTATCAATCCGTTCTGGAAGCTAGCTTTTGTTTTCAAATGCCTGACGGACGCTGTGGTTCTGGACGATTTTAAAGTAGCCCTGGATCGCCTGAGAGCTTTCAAAATCAGCCGACTAGGCAGCTTTTCTGGGGATATGAGCGATAGCCGTAGCCGCAACGATGGGAATCTAGTGTCGACATGGGAAGAGATGGAACGCGAAACGAGCACACTGCACGCGGTACGCAGCCCCGATGGAGATTACATACACTCCAGCAACTTTCCGTTCAAACCCAGACGAGCGCATCGAGCGCATCGAACACAAAAAGACTCGGTCATTGCGCCACACCAGAGCTTTGGCGACTCGAATGCAGGACTCGCCCCCGAAGACATTGTTCCTAGCGCATTGGAGGACAGACCGATGCCAATTCACGAAAACGTCAAGACTGGGCCGGACAGACACCAGCGCCAATTCCTTGATGACGTGGATGCCGAGGGATCAGATAACATGATTGCAGAAGGCGACTACGCTGAGGCGCTCAGGGAGGTGACGCGTGATAGCGGATCCCACGATCATCGGACAAATGCTCCAGTTCGTCAGCCCGCCATTAGTTGATGAGGCAAAAAGCATCCTATGTGCATACAAACTATAATTAGACAAACTGTAACAAAAATCATAAACTGCTTCACGACAAGATTCAGCCTTGGTTGGATACAGGGCTTGCTCGTATACATGACGCTTCGAGTCCGTGAGAAGTCTTCACAACCTGGGCACGTCCTGAGGCCGGTCAGCAGAGGTTTGCTTGAATGTGGAGGGGCATTCCTTCTATTGGATGGCAGACTACCAATTGAAACAGGCGAGCATACCCTTCCTGCAGGTGGGTGACACTGACACTCTTCTCCCGGCCGGACGAGTCCAAAAATAGATGGAGGGCCCAGCTAGTCATAAGTGTGCAAAATGGCCCGAATCAGCAGCTCCCGACGCCATAACCTCGCTCAAGGACCGCAAATTACCACCCGCCATCGCACGAACCTAACCTCGACAACGTCGCAAACTTGTGGATAGCGCGCCGTTGGACGTTTGTTTCCGAATCGCACTTCATCATCCCTTCAGGGCCGGCGCGCTGTTGCGGCAGCGCTGGGCGCATCGCATCCTCCTATCATTTGGTCTGCTCGCGCTGGTCTCGCGGGCCTGCATTGCGACCGTCACTGGAGTCCATTCATTGCATCCTTCCCATCCCATCTAACATCTACTGCGTGCTATAGTACATGGCCCACTATTGGGATTAGCGCATCCACGACTCGTCTTGAGGGGTCCATGGCATGCTGACGGGCTATCAATCTCCCAGAATCATGCACGTCGCTTTTGGCGAGGACGGAGCGTCGCAGCATACTCTACACCACACCCACTACGAGTTTCGGCATGCAACGCCTGGCGTACCGCCCATTGACCCGGACTTAGACCAGAGCACAACAGCTGCCAGCCGGAATGGCCACGCACCTATGTCGAGCCACCATCTCCTCCAGCCTGACAATGCTGCCCACACCAGCCCTCACCTCGCCCACCACGGCTTCTATGGCGACATGCCGCGCAGCTCGCACTCTCCCTCACCCAACGCTTCTCCCCGGCCCAAGCAGGTAGCAGCGAGCTACGTGCCCGAGGACCGTAACCCCCCGTCTCGCCATGTATCGGACGGGACAATTGATGACGCCTATGCCTCTTTCATTTTGTATTGCAACCCCAAGTTTGCCACAACCACTGACACAGCTGAGCTCGTCAAGCTCTTCCGAACACCCCCCAAAAGCGACGGAAACGCCTTTAGCAGCTGGACCCTGTTTGAACTGATACGAAAATTTGACGCAAAAGAGATCAAGACATGGACACAACTCGCGCTCGACCTAGGTGTTGCGCCTCCAGACACGGACAAGGGACAGAGCACCCAGAAGGTGCAACAGTACTCTGTCAGGCTGAAGGTGAAGCTGCCTAAGAACATGCTCGTCACGCCCTACTGACGTTTAAAAGCGATGGATGCGCGCCATGCATATCGATGCCTTCTTCGAGTATCTCCTAGGCAAACAACACCCTTACTATCTTCAAATCCCTCCACCTCACGACCCTTTCCCGCTCGATGGCCGAGATGGAGTTCCGCTCGAGGAAGATCTAGCTATACGAGCGCTTGACCCCAAGTTCAAGCCCAAGCGAGGTCGGCGGAAGGCGGACGAGGGAGAAGACGACATGGATATGGATGACGGTACACCTGCACGTAAACGGCCTCAACTTGATACTTCGATACCTTTTGGCAACGCGCTACAGCCTCAATCGGCGTATCCTACGAGTGCCCACCCAGACAACCTGGGCAGCTTTTTGACCCCCCAGGATCCATGGACGGCAGCATCCGCCATCACACCCTCTTCGGCCGTGACTACAGCCTCGGCACCCAGTCGGATGGGGCAAAAAAACCTAACGCCTTACTCAGCATCGCCCATGTCTGGCCAACAGCTTCGTTGGCGACTCAACACGCAAGACAATCCACAAACGCCCCATCCTCTTTCAGCAGTGACACCCCAGTCGGCACACACCTTCTTCGACGAACCTCATTCCGCCATCACCCCATCTAGCGCTAAGCCACGCTCAAGGCGACGACATGGTCCTGCAGTATCCTCAGCCTGGTCAAGCACCAACAGCTCATCGACCGGAAAACTTCGAGGACGCCCTCCCAGCAATCGGTCAATACGAGATGGCCCCTTTGTCACATTCCCTGCCAATCCTACGAAAAGGGAGGGGTCAGCAATTGACATTAGTCGAAACCCAGGTAATCTAACTCCTATCGTTGAGCGCGCACAATCGGATCCACCAGCTGCAGATCACACGTTCCGATTTCCTCCCACCCCTGCTTCCGCTGTATCGCCATCTACCCTAGAAGGATCTCTACAAGGTGTACACCAGAAGCAACGCCTTAGCTTACAGGTTCCGCATATTGTTGGAAATCCAGTACGACTCGTCACGCCTACAGTTCTCGTAAATGGCGAAGAAGACCCAACACCAAGCTCGACATTTTCGCCTGCCACGTTAATTGTTGACGCGGGACAAAACTCATCAGCGAATATATTTCACCATCCGTCTGGCGCAACACATCACACGTACCACGGAGCTCTTACTCCTTCGGAGACACCAGCTCAGCCACAACCTCCTCCGCCAACACGGCCACCAACCCAATCCGTACCCTCTGAATCACCACTGCCATTCGTACCTCTCGATAGTCTCAACCGTGCGTTAGCAGCGGAGCTCATTCGCGCACCATTATCAGGACGCAGGAAGCGCCTGCGTGGCACGGAGGCGAAACATCTTGCGTCTACAATACTACAACCATTATATGCCAAACCCACTGCCGGGGCAGCGGGTCCAACAAAAGTCATGAATGATGACGTTCGTGGTATTGCTATCAGCAGCTGTCTTGGGCTGACAAGTGCTGTCGGCATGGGTACGGGTGGCCCAACCGGAGGCGTAAGGAGAGTTGATTGTATTCGATTTCGCATTGGGGGTGACGGCTACGAAAGCCCCATTGATGAGGACGATGAAGATGCAGACAATATGCACGAAGGTGGCACTATCAAGGAGACATTTGATGTGTCGTTTGCTGTGTCATTTGGTGGCCTAGCGGGTGAGTGGATGGCAAAGGGTCTCACTGCTACAGCAGACGAGGCTGGGGACGAAGAAGCTGCTGCAAATGGCAGCAAATCATCGGAGCCAGACCGACAGGACAGCAGTCAGAACACGCCTGCAGCGTGGAAAACAAAGTTTCTTGAAGTACAAAGGAAGCTGTGGGAGAGTCAAGAAGAGGTGAAGGGCTTGAAGGATAAGATCCTCGAAGCTGTGTTATAGTGGTGATTCGCTTTGGGCTTGATTGTGTTTGGTCATCTGTTCTCGAGGTCGGATATGTTATATACCCCAATTTTTCGACATTTTAAGTGTGTTGTTCGTATTTAGTTCTCAGTGCTTGGACCGTATCACCCACGGCTGCCTAGTGTATAAGATGCTCTACATAAGCTATGCTGGCGGGTCGTCCTTCTCCCAGGGCTTTTTCCGGCGAGCCTTGATAGGCTCTGTACTTTGGCCGGTCAGGAGAGTGTCAGGGATCTCTTTGATGCCGGGCACGGGCTGTCCACTTGAAATGAGGTCCACGATGTGAGCAAAGGAGGTTGGGTATGGCGCAGGAGGCTCACTCGCATTGGCTGGCGTGGGTAAGATACTGCCAGACACTTCACCGGCGGCCAGAGGCAGAGCCATATCGGAGGGGGCTAGGGTGCCATTGGCAGGCGGAGTAGGTGGCGGTCGGCCGCGTGCATTGCGGTATGCCTTGTACCCGTCAAAGTCGATGTTCATATTGAACTTTCTGACACCTATTCAGCCTACATCGATCGGCCAAGCGCCATCTCTGTAGCGGTCTACGGTCTACGGACGCACCTCGCATAGTAGAAGCATCGCGCTCGCAGTGTGAGCTCGGCAGCCTGGTCGGGCGTGCTATTGCTGCCGACGATTGCACTGAGGCCCGACTGGAACTCCACATCGTCGTCCCAACTATACTTCTCCAGCGCCTCATACACGTCGTTTAGCCCGTCTGAAGCGCCAGCAACACTCATGGCCAGTGTGGGTGGGAGTGAAGGTGGCATTGGGTCAAGGCTCAAGCTCCCTCGCTAAAAGCTTTTAGTGGCAGTGTTTATGAGCCTGCCAAGACCCACCACCAACGTGCCAGCTACAAGCGCCCTCTCTGCGCACCGCTTCACCTACTCACCCACCCTTTCATCCACCCGCCCCCTTCATAGCCAGCCCTTGACCACTTTTGCCCTCTTCTCCTTTCTCTCTGCGCTTCTCACTCTCCTTTTTCTGTTCGTGATACCCATCCTCGCCACATCATGTCCGAGTTCATTGGGTGAGCGCACCGTCATTCACTGGCCGGAGCTTCTGCTGACGTGCACCGCGTAGATCTCGCATATCGCTCATCTCCAAGAGTGATATTCGGTCAGTCGAAACCCATTGAGATGCCATTGAGCGCGCCGGCTGACCTGTCCCAGATATGTCGGCACCCTAGTTGAGATCAACTCTGAAGCCTCCACAGTCTCGCTCGACAATGTGCGCTCATTCGGTACCGAGGGTCGAAAAGGCGGCAAGGACGAGTATCCGCCCTCAGACGTCGTCTACGAGCAGATTGTCTTCCGAGGCAGCGACGTGAAGGATCTGCGAATCGAAGAGCCTGCTAAAGAGAAGGCCCCACCTGCTATGCCCCAAGATCCAGCTATTATCGGAGTGAGTCCTTCCAACGCCCCCCTATTACGGTCCGGTGATGTAATACTTTTCGGATGTAAACCTTTAACCACCGAGAGCGCAAAACCATGTGGATATTTTCCGTTGCCTTCCTTCTGAGACCCTTGTGTTCCCATGGCTTTACAATATTTTTTTTTGAGTCAATCGCTAACGCTAGCACCTGTGACAGGTACACCAGGCTCAGTCTCGACCAGAGAACGCTCTGCAGGACCAGCAGCGTCAGCGGCAACCACCTCCAAATTTCCCCTCCCATGGCCAGTTCCCTCCTACTGGTTATCCTCCATTTGGTGGCCCGGGCTCCCCAGGAGGCGCTTATCCAAATCGTTTTGGTCCTCAAGGCGGCTTTCCCGGAGGTCCCGGACCTTTCCCTGGACCAGGAGGACCACCCGGCGCATTTGGCATGCCTCCATATGGCGCTCCGCCAGGGTGGTTTCCACCTGGCCAAGGCTTCAATCAGCCGCCTAGTCTCTTCTCACCCCAAGTACCGATCGGCCCTCCTGGACCCCATAACCAGAATCATCCACCGACGGGGCCAAAGGGCGCTCCTCTGGGGTCACAGGGAGGCAGAGATGAGAAGGCGCCCGGGCAACCAAAGCTTGCTGAAGCGGATAGCGCACCAAAGTCGGCTGAGCAGAAACAAAGCGTGAAGCCGGCCGGAGCAGTCCCTATATCGACCGCTGCCTCGGCGCAGCCACCACCACCGCCACCTGTAGAATCAAAACCAGATGTTGCTTCTGCGCTTGCTCCACCTCAACCAAACCCTCCTCACCAAACAGGGCCATCGAAGGGGCCAAAGGGCGGACGGATCATCCCTGCTGTGCCTATTCCAAGCCCAAAGGTCACCAAGACCACACTACAAACTCAAGCACCAGCTACTCAACCTCCGCAGCCTACTACAGCCGCTGCTCAACAGAATGCGACACAGCTTGCTACTGCCGCTGTCGCAGAAGCCATGGCCAAGCTCAACGTACAAAATAGGGGCCCACCACCAGCCTCAGATCCCTTCAATAACTTAGCATTGAAAGTAGAGGGTATGCGTGAGCAACAAAATCGCCAAACCCGACCACAAGGCACTGGTGCTTTCCGTGGTGGGAGGGGCGGTCGAGGCGGCCGGGGTGGCGGTCACCCACAACATCAGAAAATGGAAGTGCCTACTACGGATTTCGATTTCGAGTCTTCTAATGCAAAATTTAACAAACAGGATCTGGTCAAGGAGGCAATCGCAACAGGGTCTCCACTTGGAGACGCAGCAGCGGCCCCAACGGCAGAAGCTGTATCTAATGGACATGCGAATGGAGCTGGGAGCGATGATGTCGTAATACCGCCTTCTTATAACAAGAGCTCTAGCTTCTTCGACAACATCTCAAGCGAGCTAAAGGATCGTGATGAAGCAGCCAGTAAGCGTGGGCAAGAATTCAGAAGTGAGGAACGCAGGAAGAATATGGAGACATTTGGACAGGGCAGTGTTGACGGCTATCGAGGTGGCTTCAGGGGCCGTGGTCGTGGCCGTGGCCGTGGTCGAGGCTTTAGTGGCGGCTTCCGTAGTCGTGGTGCATCCCGAGGGCGTGGAGGACAACAATTTGGAGAGCAACCGGCCGTTTAGGGAGAAGCCGTGCGCGCCTGAGACACTACGATGATATTTGATACCACACCTCCCGCCCTCGTCTTTAAGCTATCCGTTTCTCTTTTGCGTCTCTTTCGGCGATCTGTACAAGTACAGGGGGTGTTCTTGCCTTTTTTTTTTTTTTGGAGACCGCTATTTGCTGGGCCTATTCTGCGAGTCTCGATTTGATGTATTTGTACAGCTGCAAGCTATTTGAAAAAAAAAGGAAAATGATCGTGCATACTAGGGGAATGGGTCTGGACGAGGCAAACGCTCGATATGATCATTGGATGAGGAAACATACCTACGAGAGGCTATTTGTGTTTTTCAGACGTGATACTTAGCATTAAGAATGGGCTAAGTATTGTGATTATTGAAATTATTTCGTGTTATTTGCTAGTACTCCTTAGGCTTTAGGACAAGGCAGCTTTTGAGAAATGGAGTAAGATGCACCTCTTTTTTGGTAATGATTACTTATGTCCAAGCACCAAGGCTAACTGCACACACTTACCATTGCATCGAGCTTGACCCAGTGAGAAAGTTAATATACAAAGGTTCCAGAAAACGAAGCATGAAACTGTTCAACCTGGGTATACTGCTAAACTGCACGACAAACAAGCCACCGACAACGCATCAAGTACACTCCTTCTCCTCGCTCTCCCTCTTCGCCCGCCACCTCGGCCCCATCCTAATCTCCAAAAACATCAACGGCAACAATAAGGTACAAACGCCAGCCCAAAATGTATACGTCCAACCCTCGCCCCACGCACGCGTCATGCGATCAATCACAGAAATCATGACAGCTGCAAGTGAGCACCGCACCAAGTTAGTACACGCCGTGGCACCAGAACTGCGCGACTGCAAGATATCAATGTTGAGCGTCATAGTTGTGTTCAAGATGCCAATGGACGTCCATCCAAGCAGACAGCCCAGCACCAACAAGACGGCCATGTGTGTGCGCGCCTGGGCTGCCCAGCCCCAGCCCAGCACGCAGACGATGAAGAGCACGAGATAAAAGGGCATGATGCGCAGGCGGGCATACTCGATTGTGAAATCCGCCCCACGCCGTTTCTTGATGTGCGCGTACTCCCAATCGAGCATTTTGCCCGTCAGCGTGCTGCCGATGACCATGCCCGCGCCCGTAGGCAGATAGCACAGCCCAATGGCCGCCTGCGAAAGCGTAGGGTAGATATTGGAAAACGCAGAAGATATGGTGGCAGTGATTGTGTAGTTGACGGCGTAGACGATGCCCGTGAAGGTCAGCAGGACAATGACATCCGGGTAAGTGAGCAGCACGAAGGGATTGACGGAGAACTTGTGCGGGACAACTGGAGGCGTCTGGCACGCAGCGTGCCTGCGGCCGACGAGGGGCACGACGGCGCGCAGGTGTTTGGGCACGCGCGTAGACCCATTGCCAGCGATGGAGCGCAGCGTTTCTGGCAGGAAGAGGGCGATGCACACGAGGCACAGCGCAACCATGATGACGATGCTCCAGAAAATGGCCCGCCAACCCAGACCCTGGGCCAGCGCGCCGCCCAGCGCAGGCCCGATGCACGGCGCGAGCATTGGACCGAGATTGAACATGCCCATGAAGCCGCCACGCTCGGCGGGCATGGAGATGTCACTAATGACGCCCGCCCCAATGGCAATGGTGCTCGCGCTCCCGCCGGACTGGAAGCAGCGCAAGAACAGCAGCAGCCAGAATTGGGAGGTGGGGCACAGGGCCAGGCCGATGCTGGAGAGCACGAGGATGGCGAGGCACACGAGATAGACGGGGCGGCGGCCATGGCGGTCGGCAATGGGCCCAAAGAGCATGGGGCTGAGGCCCTGGAAGACGAGGTAGACGGTGACGGTCTGGTTAAGGGCGTCGATGGAGCGGTCGAATGCGCGGGAGAGCGTTGGGATTGCCGGGAAGTAAATGTTGGCGGGGAGGGGACTGGCAGCCGTCAGTAGGCAGGGGGGTATACTAACATTCTAACCCCATCACGTCACGCACCTGTAGAACCCCGCCAGCGCCACCATGGCCACAATCATCCACTTCTCCTTCCCAGTGTAGATGCTGTACGCCTCGCCGTCATTTCTATTGCCATTGTCATTGCCCTTGTCCTCGACATCGCCCATGGTGAAGTCTCTCGTCGGCGAGGCGTGCAACGTGTCTCACCGCGGGGCCGCGCCATGCTGCTCCTATATGCTTCCTCTCGTCGTCACACAGTCCACGCCGCACAGTAGCTTGCCATCCTTCGGCCTAAAGCGTACTATAGCTAAACCTTCTTTCCTCCCACATGTCGGCGTGATATCGGCCAACGCACCCAGCGATGCGATGTCCAGCGCTGTTGCCCGAGGGCGTGGGGTTAGCGTGGGCTGGCTTCGCTGGAGACCGGCTGTGAGACGCATATCCGCGAACTAGCTTCTCAATAGTCGTAGATAGAGAGGCGGCCGTCGGTATCGGATACCCAAGGCTTTGTTGAATCCAGGGTTGCGGTGCGGGTAAGATTTTTCTGCCGCTACTGGCTGGGAGTCATGCCCGGACGTAGCGATGCAACGCGAACGAAGCCGTGATTTTACCATGATCATCCCCACTGCATGAGTTCGAACCGTCTTTTGGCCGACTTTGACTTTTGTGTTTTTCTCTAGGGCAATTCATTATCATGGAGGCTGAGCGTGGCAAGAGTGAGGGCGTGCAAGTGCAGGAGAAGAAAGGAAGATGGTGGGGTATCACCAACGTGCTTGGGCGACGAGGCGAGGTGGAATTTAGAGGGTGCATCCCTGTCCCGTACGAGGATAGAACAGAGACGAATTATTTCAACATCTTCACTTTGTGGTTTTGCATGAGTTGTAATCCTTTGCCGTGAGTTTTTTTTTCGTGGCTCAGTGTATTATAGATACATACTGACTTTGCATAGAGTTACCTTTGGCATGGTGGGGACTATGAGCTTTGGACTGAATCTTCGAGATGCGTCGCTCGTCATCTTGTTCTTCACCATCATCTCTACGCTTCCTGTGGCCCTTTTGTGCACCTGGGGCCCCAAGACGGGCATGCGACAACTCGTCCAGGCCCGCTTTTCATTTGGAAAGTACCTCGTCTCGGTCGTGGTCTTGTTGAATCTGGCCACGCTGACGGGCTTTTGCGTCGTCGACTCCATCATCGGGGGGTCTGCGTTGTCAGCAGTCAGGAACGGTGAGACCATCAGCGCGACAGTGGGGATTGTCATTATTGACCTTCTCGCGCTTGTCATTGCTTTCTGTGGATTCAGGGTGCTGCATCACTATGAGCGGTGGGCGTGGATTCCTGCTCTAGTCGCTCTCATGATTGCTACGGGGTGTGGTGGCAAGGGTTTGATGCAGCAGGTCGACGCACCGCCCGCGACAGTACCACAGGTTTTGTCCTTTGGCGGTTTGGTGGCGGGCTTCATGCTCCCATGGGCAGCGCTGGCAAGCGACTTTTCGACATACATGCATCCCAAGGCTCCTACGGTACGCATCGCTGTCTACACGTATGCAGGCCTGGCTCTACCCACTGTCCTACTCATGACCCTGGGTGCGGCCATGGGAGGGGCAACGCCAAATATACCAGAATGGCAGGCTGGATACAACACCAATGCGGCGAGCGGCGTTCTGGCAGCCATGTTGCACCCAGCCGGAGGGTTTGGACGCTTCGTCACCGTCATCCTAGCGTTTAGCATCTTGGGCAATCTGGCTGCAACCATGTACAGCGTCACACTCAACCTTCAGATGCTCCTTCCCTGGCTCTTCCGCGTGCCTCGGGCCATCTTCAGCATTCTCGTCACGGGGATAGTGATTGGGGTGGCCGTCGAGGCAGCAAAGTCCTTCTTCGTCAATCTGGAGAATTTTCTGGGGGTCATAGGATACTGGAGTGCAGCGTTCATTGGCATTGTCCTGGTGGAGCATGTGGTGTTTCGCTCGGGAAGCTTTCCCGCCTACACCAAAGACGAGGAGGCATGGGACGATGCAGAGAAGCTTCCCTGGGGCTTGGCAGCCATGGGGTCAGGGGTGGCATGCCTGGGTTTGGTGGTCCCGGGCATGGCACAGATCTGGTACACGGGGTCGATTGGGAAGACGACGGGAGATATCGGGTTTGAGATGGCATTTGCCATGTCGAGCTTGGCCTATATTGGATTGAGGACGGTGGAGAGGAGGATGAGTGGGCGGTGATGACGGGCATGCGTCTGGGGAAGTTGTTACCTCGGTTGTGCATGCTACCCCGGACTGGGTGACGTTCACAAGCCAGGCGGAGCCGCAGTCGGATATTCCGATATCTTGCATGATCGCGCCCTCCCTCCCTCGATATATTCTCCCATCCCTTCTTCTATCGCTTGAATACATACAACATGTCGTCGGTGCAGGACAAGGCAGAACTGAAGCTGGTGGAGTCGACGGCGCCGCTGCCCCAGAGCACGGCAGCACAGCAAAGCGACAATGTTGCCCATGCGCTGGCCGGTGCAGGCGGCGGCCTGCTCTCCATGGCCCTGACGTATCCGCTCATCACGCTCTCTACACGCGCGCAGATCGAATCCAAGCGCGCGCAGTCGTCGACACTCAATGCCGCGCGGCGCATCATCAAGCGCGAGGGCATCACGGGCCTGTATGCTGGGCTGGAGTCTGCGCTGTTTGGCATCAGCGTGACCAACTTTGTGTACTACTACTGTGCGTATACGCCCCAGTGGAGCCGCGCCGGGTCGAGCGTTAATCTTGCTGCTAGGGTACGAATGGACCCGCGCCTGGTTCGAAAAGGCGGCGACCAGGGCCGGCCGGGCGTCCATGAAGCTCACCACGCTTGAGTCGATGATGGCGGGCGCCATTGCCGGCAGCGCAACGGTGCTCATCACCAACCCCATCTGGGTCATCAACACGCGCATGACCGCGCGCAAGGCCGCCGACGAGGGCGTCCTGCCCGGCGCGCCCCCCGCCAAAGCGCCCTCCACCATGGGCACCCTCCTGGCTCTGCTGCGCGACGAAGGCCCCGCCCGCCTGTTTGCCGGCGTCATGCCTGCGCTGGTGCTGGTCATCAATCCCATTCTGCAGTACACGCTGTTCGAGCAGCTCAAGCAGTTCCTCGAGAAGAAGCGCCGCGTCACGCCCAAGGATGCCTTCTACCTGGGCGCCCTGGGCAAGCTGCTCGCCACCAGCATCACCTACCCCTACATCACCGTCAAGTCGCGCATGCACGTCGCCGGCAAGGACGGCCCGCGCGAGGACATGCTGGCCACCCTGCGCCGCATCGTCCGCGAGGAGGGCTACAAGGGCCTGTATGGGGGCATTGGACCCAAGGTCACCCAGAGCGTCATCACCGCCGCCTTCCTCTTCGCCTTCAAGGACGCCCTGTATGCATATACCGTTGCCGCCCGCAGGAAGGTTGCACTTAGGTAGACGCAGTGCCAACAGGAAGATTCTTGCTTACCTCATTCAACACTGTATAATTAGACTATACCCATGAATACACTTTTTCCTCTAGTCTGCTTACGCCTTGACGCCGGCATGTCTCCCGTGTTGCCGCTGGCACTGCATGCTACTGCGGGGTACCGCTGCTTCGTCTGGCATCCTGGTATAATTATGTCGGCCGTATCCCGTGCCAACTTCATACTCGCCACTTCGGCATGGCTTCAGCTTCCGAGCCCTTCACCTTCCGCTGGGGCATCCTAGGTACTCGTCCAACCGCCCATCTCTCACAATCCCCAGCTCACGCCCCCCTAGCCACGGGCAGTATAGCCCGCCAATTCACCAAAGACCTCCTCATCCCGCCCAGCACCCGCTCTGTCCACAACATCCACCACCAGGTTGTCGCCGCCGCGTCCTCGACATCCCTCTCCCACGCCCAATCCTTCCTCACCGACCTCAATGCCCCTCCCTCCGCCGTCCCATACGCCTCCTACACCGCACTTGTCGCCGACCCCAACGTCGACATCGTCTACATCGCCACGCCCCACAGCCACCACTACCAACACGCCCGCCTCGCTCTCCAAGCAGGCAAGCACGTGCTTGTCGAAAAGCCCGCAACTATCAATGCCGCACAATTTGCCGTGCTTCAGTCCCTCGCCAAGAAGCACAATCGCTTTCTCATGGAAGCCGTGTGGACGCGCTTCTTCCCCCTGACCCGCGAGGTTGTGTCGCTGATCCGCGGTGGCAAGATCGGGACCGTCAAGCGCGTCTTTGCCGACTTTAGCTTCGGCAACGATGTCGAGAAGACGTTTGGCACACAGCACCGCATGGTCAACATGGCGCTAGGTGGTGGCGCGCTGCTCGATCTAGGGATATACAGTCTCACCTGGGTGTTTGTAGCGCTGTATGCGGGGATGCCGGCAACGCGCGTGGTCAGCGCGGTGGGCAAATACGCTGCGACGGGGTGTGATGCGCAGACGAGTCTTGTGGTCGACTTCGAAGGCGCCCACGGCGTGGCGACGACGTCAATACTAGTCGCTTCGACGCCGGACGCGACACACAATGCGCAGGACGATGTCCGAATCCAAGGCACGCTGGGCGACATCGTGGTGAATTATGCGCCGCGGCCGAGGAAGTATACGCTTACGCCTGCGAGGAGCATGGGCGCGGGGTTTAAGTGCGAGACGAGAGAGTTTGACAATGGGCCTGGTGGTGGACACGGTATGTTTTGGGAGGCAGACGAGTGTGCGAGGTGTGTGCGGGATGGGCGGGGTGAGAGCTCAGTCATGGGGTGGGCGGAGAGCGAGGAGGTGTTGAAGGTCATGGACGGGGTGAGGAGGCAGCACGATCTCAAGTATGCAGATGACTTGGAGAGTGTTGAGTATCCGCTCGCGGGATTCGGCATATGAATGTGAACAACTGTTTATTCGCAAAACATGTCAAGATAGATGCCCTCCCATGTGAACCAAGGAGGGTGTTGAGCGGGTAAGTCCTTCAACATAGCCCCCCTTTTCACGCCATCGACTCCACGAGATCATCTACAAAACTATCAGCCCCGACAATATCTCAGACCACAACCAACAAACACTCACAATTACCCAGTCACTCTTCTCATCAAACATACCCGCTCCTCGTCAACTCAGCCGTCAGCGAAACACAATCGTACCGACCCTTCGCGCGATTAAACGAACAAGCAGGAACACTAGCAACCACCCCAACCGTAGGACAATCATACTGGCCCTTTGGCAGATTGAACGAGCAGATAGGAAGTCTCGTCGCGACCGCCGACACCGTGGGCTCTAGCTCTGCACCACGCTGGCCTCCCCCGTCTCTCGGCGCGGCAACGGCGCCCGAAGCCGCACTGCTGAGACGCATTGCCGGCGCAGAAGACGCAATGCTCGGAGCCGTCCTTGACGCTTCGTATCCAGACACACGCACAGTTGACACCACGTGCGCCTCGACCGTGTAACGTGCGCACGCAAGCGCGCACAAAAGTTCAGTTGCGAACCGCATTGTATCTTCCAAAGAGGGGGAGGGGAGGGGGTTCCGTACTTTGCTCGATGGGCGATAGGGGTGGTGTAGATATAGAGAGGTTGGGTGTGTTGGAGGAGGAATGGGGAACAATGAATGGGGGCGAGGGAGGGAGGGAGAGCAGTTGGTTATGGCATGGTACGGGCGGGGTTGGCATTGCCTGAAGGAGTAAGAGGGACTTGGTGGAAGGGCGTGGGTAACCGCAGGCTAGCATGGGGGCAAGAGTGATTGTTGGTATTTGCTTGTGGGACAATACGTGTTGGGAAGGGTGGGCTCAACGACGGCGAGATCTGGCATCTTGACACTCTGTTTTGGGATGATGGGCACATATGGCGATGGTGGTACCATGTTGGATGCTGTTGTGGGAAGAAGGCTGGTATCGATATCTAAGTTCTAATGTGACAAGCAACTCCCTTAATCGAATTTACTAAACAACAGAATCTATTCCTGCTTCAACAAGCCCTGCGTGTAGCCCTCTAGTGCCGCACGGTACTGCTGGCTGTACTCAATGATAATCTGCTGCTGGTACCAGCTATGTCTGGCATTGTGGTCCCCAACCAAATTGTGCGCCAGCTCGTGACAATATGTACAGAACCAGCTGTCCAGCGCTCGAAGTCGTCCTTCTCTTGTGCCCCACCCCTCGCTATGCAATGCTATAAACCACGCTAGGTTGAAGAACAAGCTACCACTCATATTAAAGGCTACCGTGTTGGACTTGCTGTCGAGGAAGATGTTGACTGCAGAAGGGTTGACGGCGAAGATCGAAGTCAAGCCGAATATGAGTGGAAGGAACCTAGAAAGGGGGGTTTGTAGATCGGTGAGTTGGGCCAATTCGGCAAGACCATAGTAGATGTCGACATGACGGCCTGCAAATGGGACAGAGAAAGCCTTTTGCAAATCCTCCCATTGTTCGCCATTGCAGTAACCCCCACGGTCAAGCTCAGTTGGATCTTGGTGGTGCTTGGTGTTAATCTCTTGCATTCCGGTAGGTCGGCAATCTTTGATGGCATTTTGAATGTTCGATCTAGTTGCTTGAACATCGCGATTGATTTGTGGCCCATCAGTTCCCGTGCCGGCACGTGGCGTAGAGTCTGTTTTGAAGCCAAGTTTCTTTGCCCAGTTGTTGATAAGACCATTGTCCGCAGATCGACGGTTGCGGTCTGCAACTTCCATGCCTGTTTCTGGGCTTCCAAACGAGCCAGGCATATGATTAGTCTTGTCTGGTGTCGCTGGGGGCGCATTATCCGCCTGCTCAGCCTTTACTACGGCTGATTTGGCCTGTTCCGCTGCACGCTGTTGATCCTCGTACTCCCTCTCTAGCTCTTGTTGCTTGGCGATACGGGCTTCATGTTCTTTCTTGCGCAAGATACGTTCAACATTAATACCTTTCTGCTGTAGGCGACGGAGAGGTTCAGTCAAGATCCGCTCTAAGCCAAAGGCGTCGTTGCGCTTCGGCCGTGAAATCAGTAGCCTAACCAACTCAGTAGAAACCTCGTATAAGTCGTACTTTGGCGTGATACTTAGTATATATCCTTGACCATGGACCTTGACTATAACTGCAGTCTTACGTGAGGATGTGGCGACATTCCGCTCCTGAAGCGAGTATCGGATCGAAATATCTGACACGCATTGAACTGTAAGATTAGACCCTAACCACTTCGCGTCGTGCTTGATAGACTTGGAAGACGCGGCGTCACGCTCGTATTCGTGAAGGAAGAGCCTAACTCGCTCCATGATATCCTTTCTGAGCTCCTGTGCAGGCGTTTGGTCACGCGCAGCAGTGCCGATACGCTGTTCCGTTTTCACTAAATCTGAAACCTTTTGAACACCAAATCGAGCATAGAACTCCTCAAGGGCTTCCTCTTGGGGTGCGGCGATGATAAAGTCTCGGAACCGTAGCAGATAGTTAACATTGTCGATAATCACGATATCGCTTGCCTTGTTCAAGGACCACTCGCGGTGCACGATGGGTTCGTCAAGGTCATCATACTCTTCCTCAGGGATGTCTACCTTCTTCATATCCTCTTTGATATCGCGATAGCCAAGTAAAACTCGCGAAGCCACTAGCGTTTTGGCCAGCTCCTTGTCTTTCCATATATTCTCTGAATGCTCGGCTAGTTTCCTCAGCAAGTCAAGATATTTCTCCTGGCCAATTGTATTTAGGAAACGCATCGGATTCCTCGACAACAAGGAAGCAAGGTCTTGGGTACTAGGTTCATGTTTTGCACCCGCCTTCAACAAGAAAGCAGTGGCCTCTGCTCCATACTGCACATAGTCAAGGATGCCCCGGTATTCTTGATCACGACCAACGAATACATGCTCCGGTGCATCGTAGTGATGTATGCGCATTTCCGTTTTTCCCGTTTGCTGTTTCGTTCGGTCCTCGAATCCACTACAGCTGGGATCAAGATAGTACTTTCGATATACTGGTACAATATTCGACGTTGAAATCTTGCTTATCAAAGGCTTGTTCTGATCCAAGTCAGATGAACGGTGTGCCAAATATGAGAACTGCATCTCGGCATCTATTTTGCTCTTCGGCGGTGTATCAATAAGGTATTGTACACATGGTGATATATTAGGGTCCCGCTGCACCCCAAATTTCTCGGCATGTGGTCGAAGATCGCTTCGAAGGATTGCAAACCCAAGGCAAGCCGCACTTTCGTTCGTAAAACACTGCAATGGGCCGACGAGCGCCGGGAAAGGGGCTTGTTCTGTAGGCAATATCGGAAGATTTAGCTTTGCAAACTGCTGCGCTGTAGCAGCATAGCCATTCTTGAAGTAATTCTGCAAGAAATATTCTATAGCCAGATTGTATAACTTCTGGTCATTGGACTGTCCGGCATGGTGAAAAATTTTCCCAATTATGGACCAATCAGGCCAGTGCCTTAGTCCTAGATTATGTAGCAGTACGCCTTCACGCGAGTTTGACTTGAACTCGAAAGGCAACTTGATCTGAGTCAAGCCTAGTGACAGTATGGCTTGGTCCGGCGCGTATAGATCTGAAGCTTTAAAAAGCTGTCCTGGTCTGGCCCATGTGCCTTCACCGGGTAGGAAGGGAGTTTCTCGCAGGCGATCTAAGTCCTTCTTTGGAATCTCATCGATGACTGAGGCAAAGTACCGAATGAGGTCGGTATGATTCCACGCTAATTTGTCCCCTTGCTGGGCGTCGCGGTGGCGCATTCGATCGAATACAACAGGCAAATCAATTGTCTTTCGCACTCCAATTGCAAGCAGAAACTTCTCTCTCGAACCGGGAAACGGCTTCACGGTAGGCAGATCATCAAACAACTTGACTGTAGGGAAATACGAATCTGCTGGCCTGCGCATACCCATCTTTGTCGGCATTACGGTATGGGGAGTGAGAATTTTGACTACAGTATCCTTGGAACTTCCATCAAGTTGTTCCCAGCATTTTGAAGCCAAACTCAAGACGGTCGATGCAAGCTGTTCGGATGTTGTAAACTGATCAAGTTGTGGTGGTGTTGTCAAGTGTCGCAGCCAGCGCACCATCGAAAGCTCAATCCACCCAAACATCTGTAACTGCTTCATGGACATACCTTTAGTGAAGGAGAATGGGATTGTGTCTAAAGGAAGCGGGAGGCTGGGCGTAATTCGGGCTGGATTCACAAAGGTGCTGATGTCGCCCAGTGCGAGAATTCTTCCAGAGTTTTTCTTAGGTTCAACATCGATATTCGCAACTGTAATCTCGAAGAGACTGCGAGAACCAGGAATGTCCAGTTCGCCATTCTCAAGTTTAGAGCCGCACCATTTCAAGAACTCACAGAGCTCATCTTCGCTAAGTGCTCGCGATTCCAAACCTTGGCGTATGTCTTGCATGGTGAGCTCTGAGATCAAGCCTCGATTGTGCAGGTTCAACATGAAAGTGACAGCAGCATTGGCAAGCTCCTGGGGTACCATTGGAACCTCCCCCAAGAAACTCAGTGTCTCAGCGGGCATGCGTACGCGATTACTTGCCATGACACCCTTTGTGGATAGGATTTCAATTGAGTATTCCTTCGAACAGCCCCAGAAAGCTCCCTCAATCTTTTCTCCTAAGACGGTCGACGGGTGAGATGAGCTGGCTGTATACTGCCGGAATGCATAGAGAGCCCTTGGGATCAACGCTTCAACTGATTCTGCCTGCATACGCGCTTGAATTCCTGCCATTTCTGCCATGTAGGTGATTCGGCAGCCCAGTCCGGCCACCCGCAATAGCTCACTATTCCATGTAGAGATGTAACGCGCATTCATGTCCACATTCTCTCGCTCGACGGTGGGGATAAGGGAGGGTGCGGATATATGAGCTAGATAGCCAGTGGTCTGGGCTGTTGGAAAGCCAATGAAGATACGACCCGCTTTTGTCGGTAAAACCTCTGCAAATATCTTTGATGCCAGCTGTTCCGTCTTGCCCGATCCGATTGAAAGGGAAGAAGAAGGGTCTTGGTACGGAGATGTGAGAAGGGCGATTCTGGTCGTCTTTGGAGGTGTTTTTTTTGTTGCCCGCTCAATCTCAGCCGCAAAATTGCGGGTCACGCGTGTTGCAACCTCAATAGTGCATACTTGCAGGAAGATTGTCCCTTTCGATTCGCCCGCTATGTCTTCGTTGTCAACAATAGACTTTTCTACTACCTGGGATTTAAAAACTTTCGATGGCGGTACTACAGACGGCGTTGAAAATTTAGAAAAGAAACTTTTGAGCGAATTCCCAGCATTTCGAACTTCCTGTGGCATCAAGTTTGCCACTTTTTTAGGAGGAATTTGAGCAGTTGCAATAACATTCAGCCACTGAGCATCAAGCTGAGATTGCTGCCGTGTAATATGCATGACGCGCATCAGGCCGCCTTCGGTCTCGGTCCTCAACCCCGGCGGTAATCCAATCTCCTCGGGGTTTGATATCTTTTTTGAAAAAGATGCGACTACGTAGTCATCTACGTGCACCTCAATGGACTCCAGTCCAACAAATGTCAGACTAGTTGCTAGAAACTGGCATAAATCTGGGATGTTGGGAAGCTTAGAGGGGTTGAAAGAGGGTGATGCTTGGTTCGCCTGTCGATAGTCGAGAAAGAAGGTTGTGTTGGAATTAGAGTGCTCAGTTGGAACAGTGGCCATCTTTGTAGACAAGGTATTACCTTTCCAATAGAATGCCATCGTCTTATCGCCGGAAACCACAAACGGTTCGTCGCAGTCAGCAAAGACGCTGTAGAAGCCCACGCCAAATGCGCCGATTTTCGTTTCATCGGGATTACCATCAGCAATACTTTTGAGACGATTCCAATCTGCCGTGGTAAATGGTTGCCCGTTGTTGGTCACGGCAAGTCGCTTCATCGTATGATTTTGGATGATGTGTTTCAAAAGAGTAGACTCATTGGTTCCATGTGGAGTTGGAATTGTTATAGACGGGTCAGTCTCAAATTTTATAGTGACAGTATCTGCTTTGGCGTCTGCAGCATTCTGTATTAGTTCCCTTAAAGTCGTGTGCTCGCTCGAGTACCGTGCGAGCACTTTATCTATGAGAGCTCGCGTGTTGACAGTAACTTCACTATCTAGGCCATCGGCCATGGTTTGGTTTCGCAACCGGGTGAAGTCTATTGCTGCCATGATGCTGGATGGTCCTGGTCAAACTAGGGCCTTATGACTGTGGCGGTTTCGCGGAGGCTCCAGCTATCGAGATGAAATCCCTACTATAAGAAAACACCGCTGCGAATGTAGCAACAAAGTAGTGTAAATGTAGAAAGGTAGAAAAGAAGAGAGTGGTTGGTCGATACGGACTTCAGCCTAGCAGTGGCAATGGTGCAGAAATGCCTAGAAGAGTCAGGAAGCACCCTTGTATACGCTACCGTATCTATGTTGACGCTATGCGGGAAAAAAGAGGCAAAAAGACCAAAGTCACGATGTTGGAGGATGCGTCTAGGTAAAGTCGAGGTTGACTTAGAGCATCAGAATTACAGGGGCCTGTTTGGGGCGGTGTAGCGCCAGCTTAGTCAGTCCACCGCCAAATCAGAGGAACGCCCTTCAGCGTCCAATATTCGAAACATCATGCATCTTTCCATCACGACAGCTATTTCCAATAATAGAATATCGCTCTCTGTGGCCTCCTAATACAAGCCTCCCGATGTGGCACGATGGGAGTTGATCCTTTGTCCCCGATCGCGCCCGCGCGCATCAGGGCCCTTCTTCTTCCTGTAGGCCGCATCAAGCGCTCACGCTATTTGACTTTTGTCGAGTTATTACAGCAACAGTCCCTGATTCGACTCGGAGATGTCAGCCCTGATTCTCGGCCGGATAGGAGTACGAGACCCTCAAAAACTGCCTCTAGGCTCACATTCGCTGATCTTGGAATGGCATAGATATGTTTTCGCCCTTGGCTTTTCCAAGCGGAACGCTTCTGTATCATCTCTCAACCTCGCTTCCACCAGCATCCCATTTGTCCTTGTCACCATTTGAGCAGTTTCGAGAGCCGCTTTTGGTCATCGGCATTGGAGATGCTTCAGAATATCCATGCCTTGGTCAATCACGTGCTTCTGAGGACTCTCCCGCAACGACTAATGATGCACACGCCCAGGAGAACGATGTGAGAGAGATTACAGATGCTATGGAAGACGTTAATGAACGGTTCCCAAGAGCATATCTCCACAGTTTGATGATGTTTGACTCGGAACCACGTGGTCCTTACCCATGTCTCCCTTCTGAGACAGTTTTCGTTCCTCCAGCATCATTACTGAAGACAACGACAATGAAAACTATCATGTGTGACCTAACCGCAACTCTTCTTGCAGAGATGACGACCCTAGCAAGATCAATACAAGCCTTGCCAACAGTTGCTTCGCCTGGATCACAAAACGGGGGCGCAGGGACTACACCTTCCTGGGCCAACTCGGACTTTTCAACATCACAGTTTTCCCGGCGGAATTCACAAACGCTAAATAATAGTAGATCGGAGACGCCTTCTTCAGGTTCACAAAAAGACCATCGAATGTCTATGCCAGTCCTGCCCTCAACGTCGGGAGGGCCGCTATCAGTAGACGACCCAAGAGCTGCGTCACCTGGTACACAAGGAACACGTACACCGCCTACTACATTTGATGAAATCTCTGGTGTGAACGCAGCAAACGTGCTTCATCAAACAACTAACAATCCATCAAAGCCCAGCACAGTTACCAAGGACACTGCATCCAATCGAGTGTCAATCCATGGCTTCGGTTCAGGAGGTGTAGGTGAACGCGCAAGAAACAAGGGGCGTGGTCGAATAAGTATTATAGTTGGTACGCTATACATGTCTGCAGGCCAATGGCATGAAGCAATAAGGGAACTCACAGAGGGCGCGAACAGAGCACGTGCTTTCAGTGATCACCTTTGGCATGCAAAGGCACTCGAACATATCATGGTCTGTTTGCTGTTGTTTGCATGGTCAGGCATAGATTTCCAGGTTTGTTTCTGTCATCGTGTAAGGAAGAATCGGATGTTAACATTCGTAGATACCTTCCTTGTGTTACCCAATATCGGAAAAGAACGTGGATTCTAAATCACCTCAGCACACACCAACAAACAGCACTGCAGATGTAGCGGCACCGCCAAGAACTTCCAATCACGAGGCTGCACTTGAGAGACTAAATTCTCTTCTTCCGGATCTGATCAACATGATACTGAATCTGTATACCAGGGCATCAAACTTCGCTGGCGAATCTTTGCCTCCCTTGGCTTTTTCTGAGTGTGTTATTAGGTTCTCAAAATTGCTTGCTGCTATCAACCTCTCTGCTGGTTACATGGATGATGATACACTGCGGCACCTTGTTTTGAACATCCCGTATCGCCAAAAGCCTAGACTCTCGGTTCCGCGACTCAGTGTAAACCCAACACGAAATGATATCGCCTCTATGCTTTTTCGCGCGCTGCCGGGACCAGTTGAAATGTCCGGCATCAATCCTACAGATCGAGTAGTTGTACTCGCTGGTATTGCATCCGTCCTGTCCTCGCTTGGGCTGCAAAGAAAAAAGGCTATCATTATGAAAGATTTTATTCTTTCTCTCATTCCCGGTCTTGTGCAAGCTCGAAAAATAGGTGCTGCAGAGATGGGCGTTCATCCGGCTGCAGGCCTCGCGGCGCTCAACATGGTGAGTGGGGGTGCATCCAGCGCTGGTGCATTGAACTTGGGCGAAGGAGAGCTCGAGAGTGGTATTGACGAATTTCTGGGTCTACTTGGACGGATTTATGGAATTCCAGCTTCAAAGGAATCGCTGCCACGAGTGAAAAGACCCATCGCAGTCAAAGATCGAGTCAGTGCGTTACCAAACAGAGAAACTTGCGAGAGTGTAATAGCAGACATTATTCAGACGTCGTCGCTGCGGGCATTTGGTAACGTGAGTCTCAAGCTGGAGGTACTTCGAATGTGCCTCAATTTCTGTGAAGCACTGCCAGACTTCAGTGGAGTACTGCACTTTACAGCATTGCTGTTACGTATGGCTGGGCCCGGCACCGCGCCAAAGCCAAATAGTACTGATGTGTTCGTGTCTCTTCCCAGAGATGAGCAGGTTAGATTGTTCTCGAACATCTCGCGAACAGTGGCTGCGGCGAATAAACTAGGTCTACAGCATGAAGAGACTGAATATTGGGATGATTTTCTAGTTCGGGGGCTGTTTATACTGGAAGAGCCATTTGCACTGCGCCTGACACATCATCGCTCGGCAGAGCTCAAATTGGCCTCGGGTGCGGATGGCCCGTTTCTCCATAACCCTTGGGTCAAAAAGCCCCAAAGCAGTGTGGCAGAGACCACACTTGTGGCAAATGAGGAGTATCGTTTTGTAATCGCACTGCAAAATCCTTACGACTTCGAGCTCGAAGTAGACTCATTGAGGATCGCTGTGGAAGGCGCAGAGTTCGCTGCCATGGAGAAACACTTTTTCCTAGGCCCTTACAGGACACAAAAGTTCCAGATAGCTGGAGTAGCCCGATCTTCGGGAACTATCAAGATTATCGGCTGTTATATCAAGGTCATTGGGTGTCGAGAGCGCCTCTTTCCCATTTTCCCGGATCCATGGAAGCCAACAAGAGAGCTAAAGATGAAATCGACGGGCCTAAAGGCATGCATAGGCGCTCCGACCTCGCGGCCGTCGTCAGCGGTAGCACCATTAACTGATCGAACATCAAGAGCGGAGCCAAAACCCGAGTCGCTGACATTTAGCGTCATACCTGATCAGCCTGTTATTGTAATCACTGATATCTCTCTACCGCAATCCTCGCTCATGGTGCTCGAGGGCGAACGAAAACAGTTTACAGTCACAGTCAGGAACACGTCCAAAAGTACGGTTGTTGACTTTGTCCACATTACGTTTCAAGACTCCGCGACATCAGCTATTCAAGCTGCGACAACCAATAAAGACCTTTCACCTGCTGAACTCCACGAACTCGAGATCCAGCTCGCTCACTATCCATCTCTCCGTTGGTGTAAGGATGTTGAGGAAGAGTCTATTCGTATACAACCTGGCGAAACGATGGCCTTTACGATTGAGGTTGTTGGTCGAACAAGGCTCATGGATGCCGTGATTCAAATCGACTATGCCAACTTGGGGAAACGAAGATCAGAAATCAATGACAAATTCTTCACACGTCAGGTTTCTATCCCCATATCCATCACGGTAAACGCCAGCGTGCAATTGCAACGACTGGATATTGTCCCACTGTCAAACGACTTTGCTTGGAGTGGCAAGTTAAATCTGCTGGAATCAAAGTCATCGGAGAAAAGCGTGGCACATTTGCAATCCCTACTACAGCACTTAGGGAGCGACCCAACCCACGATGAATACTGCATGCTTCTCCTCGACCTCCGCAACTCCTGGCCCAACCCGCTCTCCGTCTCCCTCTACCTCCAACCACCCTCCCCCTCCAACAACACCGACCCACCATCCGGCCCTCCCTACACCGTCACCGAAGTAATCCAACCAGGTCACGTCAACCGCATTGCTCTCATCCTCTCCAAAATCCACCTCCAAAACGCCCACACCCCAATCCCCCACCTCAACCCCGCCAACCAACGCCAATTCGTTGTCAGCGCCAGCAAAATCTCCCCCGAAGCCGAACGCGCCGCCCGCGAATCCTTCTGGTACCGCGCTGCGCTCCTCGCCCGCCTCCACGGCACCTGGACCGAAGAATCCACCGGCCGCACCGGCACCCTCGAAATGCGCGGCATCCGGCTGTCCCCACGCATGTTGGCCGCGCTGCGCCTCGACGACATCCACATCGCCATGAGCATCTCGTCCGCGCCGCGCCTCGGCCGCGCAAAGTTTGAGCTCGACGTCGACGAGTTTTACACGTTGTGCACCCGCGTGCGCAATCGCGGCGCGCGCCCCGTCAACCTTTTGCTTCGGGTCCAGCCGCACCTTTCGGCTGTGCCGCATGGTGTCGCGCTCGATCTCGACAAGCGCTTTTCATGGACTGGTATGCTGCAGCATAAGTTGCCTTTACTCGGACCTGGCGAGGAGTGTGAGCACGAGGTGGGCGTTGTGGCGTTGTGCAGTGGCGTGTTTGAGGTTGGAGCGACGGCGGACGAGGCGGAGCGTGGGGAGGAGCAGAGTGTGGGCGGGGAGGGCGATGTGAATTTGTGGCAGGGAGATGTGCTTGGGGACGTGGGGTTGCGGACGTGGCATTTGGGGGAGCCGTGTGTGGTTGTTGCAAGGCGAGGGGCGTGAGAATAGGTAGATGCAGAGTTGCGAATATCATGTGCGTTTTCCAAGTTTGTTGTTGGCAAAAGTAATCAATCAATCAATCACATACACATACTTAGGCATGGAATCTCGGGCATATCTAAGGTATCGATTCCGCTACCAAAATCCATCTACCAATACACTCTCGGACTGCGTAGTCAAACCATATAACCGCAACGCCAGCAAATGCACGCAAACAAGCCATGAAATGAATCCAACCCAAGAAATCTACCCGAGCTTAACAATACAAGAAAGAGTGATTTTTGATCCCCCTTCATCCAAACCCTAATTGACTTGGTGGAACTTGGGTGCGCCTCAACTTGTAATCAGGCAAGTAGTCGAAATCATCCGAGTCGGGATTATACCGCCAGGCTTTGAACTCGACGCCATACGGCTTAGGCTCAAGCTGGTATAGCATGCCAAGCGGACAATCCAGATCCGCGACATCTTCACGCTTGAGGCCCTGGAAGTAGGCGAGAAGGACGCGAGCAACGCTACGGTGTGTGATGAGCAGGCAGTGGTCGGTCATGCGTTCGAGTTCGACAATGACGGGGCGAATGCGGTTGATGACGTCGAGGTAGCCTTCGCCGCCGGGGCCAGGATAGCGGTATGCGAGCTTGTCGCGGCGGCGGCGGAGGTATTCTTCGGCGTACTTGGTGCGGATTTCGTCGTAGGTGAGGCCCTCCATCACGCCGGCGTTGAGCTCGTCAAGCATGCGCATTTGCTTGACTTCGTAGTCTTCGTCGCAGAAATGTTGAGCGGATTGGATGCTGCGTTTGAGCATGCTGGTCCAGACGCAAAAGTTGTGTTGATCTGAGTCGTTGCTAAAATAGGGGTTAGGTGGGGTGTGGTCGCCGGGCACCGGAGGGAAGTGGGTGTTGGCCATCTTGTCGGCCTGGCGGACGGCCCAGTCTTTACGCTGTCGGTCGACAAAGCGTGTCATCGCTTTGGAATACCGTTTTCCGTTTTCACTGAGGTCCGAGTCGCCGCCAATCCTGCCAGCTAGGTTATCCGCCGACTCGCCGTGTCTGGTGATCCAGATCATGCGAGGCGCGAGGTTGAAGTTGAGGAGGTAGAAGACGGCTTGTCCAGCAAGAAAGCCTTTGATCTGGTGGGAGATCATCTTCCGGCCGACATCAACCATCTTGACATAGGGCATGTTGTTGTCCTCCTCGTAGTCGCCGATAGGTACGTAGTTCTTCTCGTAAATGGCGACGCGCTTTTTGAAGTCTTCGAGGGCGGCGACGGGGTCCTTGTCCTGGTAGTCGGGCCCCGAGAGCTTCAGGCGCATGTTGGACTCGAGCAGGTTCTGGTCGCGACACACGCTTTCGACGAAGAGCACGTTGAGCTCTGGGCCTGCGCGTGCGCGAATGCGATCCATGATCTGCTTCCGGCGCTGAAGCGTGCTGTTGGTGGCGTCGAAGATGCCGACAGAGCCACTGCCCTTGAGGATGTAGTCCAGAAGATCATCGAGGGTTTCCATGGCGCACTGCTCGCGGATCTGAGCGGCCCTCGTGTTGTTGGGGTCGAAGAAGCTGGCGGACTGGTCCATGGGGTCGTCGTCATGCTGGGCATCGTCGCCCTGGTTCGGCGTGGGGGCCTCGGGGCCGGGCGATGTGACTTGGACGCGCGGAGGGGCAGCATCGTGGCCATCCTCGACGGCAACGCTGTCGAGGTGTTGCAGCGGGTCCGGCAGGGTAAGCGGGTCGACGGTGCCGTTTTGCGCCGACTCGCCGTTGATAAGGATTTTGGCGGCGATTTGGGCGGGGCAGTCTCTGTGCTGCTCGAGGGCCTCGCGGACGCCCATAGACACGCGCTCGAGGGCGGACTGCGACAGGCGAAAGCTGCTGGAGGTGGCGGCGGTGCGGCGCTTCTCGCCGACGTTGAAGATCTTGGTGTCGTGTTGCAGCCAATTCAGGTAGCGGGCCATCTTCTTGGTGATGTACGACTTGCCGCGCGCAGGCAGGCCGACCATGACGATGACCAGCTTGGAGCCGACATCGCGCTGGGCAATCTTGCCGTCGGGCGACACCTTGGACTTGGTGAGCCCGGGGATGTCGAGCGTGGTCGGGCGCAGGCGCGGCGTGGAGGCGGCCGAGCTGCTGCGCGTCAACGTGTCGCGCGGGCTGCCTGGGTGCGAGGGCGCGGGCGTGTCGCTCAGGGCCACGCCCACGCCGTTTTTGGCCGTCGCATGGCCGGGTGCGGCCGGCGGGGGCTTCAATTCGCCATGGCGTGCAGCGAGGCCCTTGATGTCCTGGACACCCTTGGGCGGAGCCGAAAACGGAATGGCGGCGGTAGGCGACGAGGGCGCGGAGGGCGTGGGCGTGGGAGGCGCAGAGGTGGGGGCGGGGGCAGATCTGGCGGCGTGGTAGGCGGCGGCAGCGGCAGGAGGAGGAGGAGGAGGAGGAGGAGGAGGGCGACCGAGACTGTTCATCAGAACGTTTCGCGCGTACAGAGAATGTGACGAGGTCCGGCGGTGGGATGCTGAGCCTGAGCGGGCGTGGGAGAGCGAGACTGCATGCGGCAGGGGTACCGCCATGTCTGATGACGGAGTGCCAAGCCGAGACGGGTAGCTGAACAAGCCCATAGCACACACAGCGAGGCGGCGGAGGCGGGTCACGGGGCGGGGGGCGGGTTGGCAGTGTCGTGCAGGAGAGACGAGCGGCCTTCTTTATCACGTCTCGGGGCCGTGGTGCGGTGGCTGTTCTGCTCCGGGCATGTTGGCTAGCAGTGCCTGTCTGTTCCCTCCCGCGGAAGCAATGGATCGTCGCCAAAAAGCGGTAGCGGAGTTAGCAAGACATCGGGGCGGGCGACCTGGCACGCTGTTCTTATATCTGGACAATTTACCGGTCCTTCGCACGACGCAGCGTGGCATCTAATCTCATTGCCAAACTTGCCCTGGTTGCCAATCGTTCGCACACGCTCTCGCTGCCAAAGCACCCCAGGACGCCCCAAAACACCCGGCTGTCCTGTTCACCCACCGCGCCCGCCAGGCCGTCGTCACCTCACCTCTGCCAGCTTACGCACCTTGCCCAGTCTGCCTCACTGCCTCACTGCCATTTCTCCCTAATCTCGCCAGCCTGACCGGCACCGATGTCGTGGCAGTCATGGCAGTCATGGCAGTCATGGCCTGACATCACATGACTATGGCGTGCTGGGCCCTCACGTCGCCAGTCTCAGCGTGAGCACTATCAGACAGACGTACGCCGAAATGCTCAGCGCCGTCAATACTGAAACAACATTGCCACTCGTCCTGAACTTCTTGCGGTTCAGTCCGTCTTCGCCGGCTTCGGAGAAGAATTGTTTGTTTCCTGCTCATCTACTATTAGTCCTCTGCGTCGTCTTCACCAACGCCGCACTTGCCTTGCTGCCGCCTAAACAGACTGATGAATAGAATACCCGCCCCGTACACGGCAAACAGAGCCCCGATCGAGTAGAATTCAGCCGTAAAGATCTTCAGCACAATGAGCGCAAACGAGAACTGGCCGATTGCGGTGCGCACGTAAGCCCCCTCAAACGTTCTTTGTGCTGCCCGGATCTCGACAAGCTCTGGGCCTGTCAATACCACCGACTGCGCCCGGTGCGCGCGAAGCCGGTACTGCTCTGCTACGTGGCGTCCCTATCCCCGTGAAAATGAGCCTTGTGCTTGCCTGCGCTTGCCTGCATTTTGTGAGGTGACAGTCTTACTTCAAACATGGTCAGCCCAGGGACCTTGTGTTGCGCCCCAAGCACGAAGCTATGGCATGTATCGAGAGGATGGAGGAGGTAGTTAGGGCATGCAAGCCCTTGGAAAGCTAGTACATCACGCCGAGTCTTGTGACAACGCTCCCCTTCCCCTATTTGCATCATCTGTCACTTAGTGTGGAAGCATACTCTATTCATTATTCTATATGAAAGAAATGTCACTCCTTGCTGTCACTTCTTCTAGCCAAGTGCCATTCTGGAAGTCACAGACTTATGCCCTTGGCTTCTAGGTGGTCCAAGCACCTCCGAAGTTCCCCGCAATGGAACCGGCGAGGTGACTGACAAAGGGCAGCGCGACGGCGACGAATGCTTGCCCTTGTGAATCACCAAGACATACACCCTCCTCATGCTACTGCTACATGGGACATAGCAAAAGGCGACTAATAGGCCGCTTCGCGTCTTGCTTCGCGTCACTTCCTGTTAGGTCCGTCTTGACCTGGCTAGGCTAACCTGTTCCCACTCACCTATTCGTAAACAGAACCCCAACTCAACGCACTTGGCCATATGCCATTCGTAGATCCCTCACCAAAAGCCCTCTCCATATCGAAAGCGTTTTCTTCTTGCCACCCCACCCACAACAATTCCTTGACTCACGCAACCATTTGGCAAAAGACGATATAATGGCCGGCAGCATGTCAGTGACTTCAAATACATCGAGTGGGAAACGGAAGAGAACTTCTCCCAAGTTCTATGCTGTCAGAGTCGGTCGAATCCCAGGCATTTACCGCAGCTGGGACGATTGCAAGGCGCAGACGGATGGCACCAGCGCTGTTTGTAATATTCACCCTGGTTTTATATCGAAACTAGACTAACACGTATTAGACAAGAGCTTCACCACCCTCACAGAGGCAGAAGCCTTCATGAATGGCCTAGACAACTCGAGTAAGAAGGCATCCAAGCCCCGCAAATTTTACGGCGTAGCCATCGGGCACGTACCTGGTGTTTACACGGATTGGCCCACCGTACAAGCCCAAATTCAAAATTGTCCCGGCGCCAAACAGCAGAGTTTTGGAACTCGCGAAGAGGCCCAAATGTTCGTGAATAAATTCCAGCGCGACGCGAGCACCTCAACAAGTCTGCGAGACCTCTCAGAAGCATCTTCTGTAGCAGCTGGGAAAGACAGTAAAGATAGCCCTCTTAGGAAACAAAGGAAGAAAGAAGCCGCTCCATCGGCCCTTGCAAATGGCGATTGGGAACCCGGTACCGGGCCTTTGCCCCTAGATGCAGAGGATGGCTTTGATCCTACCATCAAGCTTGACCTAGAAAGCGGTGCTATCCGACCAAAGACCCATGGAGAGTCCATTGCGGCAAAACGGCAGCCAACAGGTGATTTTAACGGCCCCATCATTGTATACACTGATGGCAGCGCATTGGGCAACGGAAGAACTGGCGCTGTTGCTGGCGTTGGGGTGTACTTCGGTCCCAATGATGCAAAGTCAGTGTTTACCAATGTCCAATCATGTACCAATATTGACAACGATTGTAGAAATGTGTCCGAGGCCTTGCGAGGAACTAGGCAAACCAACCAACGAGCAGAGCTCACAGCGGTGGCTCGAGCACTGGATATCATACCAATAGACCGCGACACCGTGATATATACCGATTCATACTACTCTATCCGTTGTCTTACAGAGTGGTTCCCCAAATGGGAAACGACAGGCTGGAAATCGTCTTCTGGGAAGGATGTCGAGAACCGGGACCTCATTGAGCCTATCATCACCAAGATCCGCGAACGAGAGATGTGCAAGGCAACAACGAAACTCAAGTGGCTCAAAGGACACGCCAACCATCCGGGCAACCTTGCCGCCGACAGCCTTGCTGTCCAAGGATCCAGACGTAGCACTCCAGAGCTTCGAGCTGCCGAAGAGTTCTCAAGTACATTGACCGGCCAGATTCGATCGAGAGCAGAGATGGAAGAAGACGCAGCTAATGACATCCTCTTCGATGGTTTAGAAGAGGGCCATGATCAAGCTCTACATGGCGTTCACGACCAAGCCTTAGAATTCAAAATCGATGTCGATGGGGAAAAGTTTGAGGATGGTCATAGGATGGAGGATATACTGTATTAGGCGATCGCAACCATTTTACTCTCATCATGGTTACCTAGGAGGTCTACTTGGCACTGAACTGAGGTGTGGATAGTTGAGCAATGCCAGCGTCAATACTACTGTGTAGATGACGTTGGAATCAATGCTGTAATGAATACTATTGGGATACATTTTAATATGAATCTGGCTATTCAATGAGGAACATGCTACGTCGGTTTTACTTATTTGATTGACGAGGGATGTATTGGGATAAGCGAGCTGGATCCGGAGCGTATTTCTGGCTCAGGATGCTAGAGCCCCGCATCATCAAGGCCAAACCTCGTCTCCGAGGCGGTGGTGATAAACCGACCCTAACCCACCCAATTAGCACAATGTCGTTGAATTCTTCGCTATCACGGGGTTCAACATCTTCTGACTTGGCTGACTCGGCAGCCTTGCCATGCGAGCTCATTGATGGAGTACCGCTCGACTGGTCAGGTCGAGGGACCTCGCATGTGGACTACGCCA
Source organism: Ophiosphaerella narmari (assembly GCA_028456235.1). Taxonomy (NCBI): domain Eukaryota; kingdom Fungi; phylum Ascomycota; class Dothideomycetes; order Pleosporales; family Phaeosphaeriaceae; genus Ophiosphaerella; species Ophiosphaerella narmari. The sequence continues at coordinate 684,111 of JALNQA010000013.1, read as the reverse complement.
AACGCGAGGCACTTCCCTTAATACAAGGCCGATTCTTAGGCTATGGTATGCACGGAGGCGTCTACGAAACGACATGCAACGGCATCGCACTGGCTTGGAAACGTAAATACTGCACTAGAAGAGTTGGCCATCGAGAACGGCGAGAAATTGAAATTATCAAGCGATTGCAGCATCAACATGTCATTAGACTAGTTGGGACATACACCCATGGCCCATTCCTGGGCTTGTTGCTTTGGCCTGTAGCCACGTGCGATCTTGCTAATCTCCTTGAGGATGTCGACTGGTTGCAGAAACCGTCCCAGAACCAGGAGCAAATGCAAATAGACCAAGAAGCTACAGAAGAGACATCAGAACAAATCAGTGAGCGTCAAACGAGACTTCAAGCCCTCGGTATTTCCACATCCTCTCTGGAGACAGCGCGCCTTGAAGCCAATATATTACTTGGAAAGACAATGGGATGCATTGCAAGTGCAGTATCCTACCTGCACAAGCAAGAAATCAAGCACAAAGACTTGAAGCCATCAAATATTCTCCTTTCGTCTAACGGGTTATGGTTGACTGATTTCGGCACCGCTACTGACTTTTCTATTCTCACAACAAGTGCGACTGAGAATGGAGAACGCGGTACCCCAAAGTATTTTGCGCCAGAGGTTGCAGTATATGCTCCAAGCGGTCGGGCGGCTGACATTTTTTCCATGGGCTGTATATTTCTGGAAATCATTACACTGGGTGTTGGTTACTGTTTAGAAGAGACAGTCAAGCTCAGATGTGAGAATGATAGGTCATTCCAAGCCAATATTGATCACATCAATATGTGGTTCAATCGAGAACGTATCGCATCTCGAAGCAACGCTGACGATCACCTAATGGGGCTCGTACGAAGCATGATGCAAAAAGATCCTGAACACAGACCGACCGCCGAACAAGTCGAAGAAGAAGTCACTCTAATCAGCGGCCTAGCAACCGCAGAAGGGTCGCCAGGGTTCTGTAAACCGTGCTGCGACAGCATGTCAGGAACCGAGCCTGCAGAATCCTGGCTCCAATCCCAACACCTCTCCGCCCCTCTTCAAATGTCTATCATCATCGGTAACACATATGAACTACGGCGGCCCGGCCTCCATGCCTACACCTTCTTCCTCACAGTATCCAACCCTGACCTCGTCGAAAAAGTTCATATTTACGTCGTACGTACGCCCTCTTCCACATAATATCCTAACTAACCCATCCGCCAGCACCAAAGTTTCCGTAATTCCCACCACATATGTACACAACCGCCCTTTGCATTCCGAGGTCATGGATGGGGCTCGTTTGATATAAGCGTGTACATAGTTCTTCGCCCAGGCTGTTATTGGGATCATCCTATGGCGAGACCAGTCCCGCATGAGACGGAAAAGCGCATGTTGCCCATGTTCTGGGCATTGGACTTTAATCGGCCACAGACGGATAAGATGCATACAGTAGCAGTGAGGTCAACGAGGGAGCAATCGACGTCTGGTGTAACAGGTTAGGGAGAATCAATGTTTGGGTAGGTTTAACGGCATTGATTTCGCAGCTCAAAAGCTGTTTTTGGGTTCGGCAGTGGCGGATTGGGGCGTATGCTTACTGTAATAGATTCCCATGTTGCCGGAGTTGAACATCCTTGCATTTGGATATACCCGCAACAATTTTTTTTTAGCGATACTGCAGGATGCATAATACTATTGATTACTCAAGTCGATAGGTGGAAATTGCGGGGTGAAGTAGTGCTTTGTTGCTCGGTATTTGTCTGTCTGCCTCTATCGCCAGGCAGTGTTGCAATGCCGATATAAAAAGCTCCCCCACAGTGTGGCGCATACAAGGGAAAAGTCAATTCGTTCTCAACATGCATTTAGAACTCTCAGCCATTCTGCTTGCCCTCACTTCAATAGCTCTCGCTGAGCCTTCCCGCCCTCAAAAACCAATCATCCTGTCTCACAGCGGTGGATTTCAAATCGGCGGAAAGACCATCACTTCGCCCACCAACCGCAACGCAACTCTCTCGTGCGACCATGGATACATGGAGTACTTTATTCCATGGCGACCCCGCCGTACCAGCCTCGTAATGTGGCACTCATCGTCGACCCAAGTCTGGCAAAACCGCTGGGACGGCGGCCCCGGCTTCAAAGATATCTTCCTTCGCCGCAACTACCCCGTCTACCTCTGGGACGGCCCCCGGGTCGGCCGCGCAAACTGGGCCTGTGAGCCCACAACCTACACCCCAAACTACCAAGACCAAGTCAACTTTGCGGCCTGGAACTTTGGCCCCAGATATCCCATCTGGTGGGACGGTGTACAATTCCCTACCCGGGACGAAGCAGCATGGCGCCAGGCAACCAGCGCCCGCTACGTCGAGTACGACACCCGTGCCAACGTCGACCTGCATAGCGATGCCGCCGCCATCGCCGCAGATTCAGGCCGCATTGGCAACAACATTGTCTACCTAACCAATTCCGCCGGCGGCCTGCGCGCCCAACTCACCGCTACCAAAGCAAATAGTTCGAATATCAAGGGCATTGTCACGTACGAAAGCATTGGCTACGTGTTTCCAGACACGCTCAACATCACTGCTGGCCCCGGCGGCTTTGGCCCTGTCGTTGTGCCGCTCGTGGACTTTAAGAAGTTGGCAAAGTTGGCGACTGTGCAGTTTGTGTGGGGAGACCACCGCGCGGAGAATATGACATCTGTGGTGGAGTCGAGAACGGTGGCGAGGCTGATCAATGAGTTTGGAGGAAATGCGCGGGTGGTGATGTTGGGGAATGGTAGTACGCATATTCCCTTTGCGGATTTGGATAATGGGAGGGTGGCGGGATTATTGGAGGAGGCTCTAGAGGAGGGAGGCTTGGATGGGTATGAGGATGGGGAGGATGGGGAGGACGATGCGGACAAGTAGCGGTAAGAAATAAAGCTTTAAAGAAGAATATTCTTACTGATCCTGTCTGATTTACTGTCGCAGTACAAATACCGTTCAACGGAGCAGAGCTTTAGGGTTCGGACTCTACCTTTTGCTCCGCAACATTTACGAACTGTTGTATGTCTAAAAGATGGCTGTCCCGTTGACATGGGAACTCACACCAGCTAGACTCGTTAGCCACGCTTCTCTCATTCCCAAACGAAGACATACCGGGACAATTCGCAGGCGCCGACGTAAAGAAGAAAAACCACCTATTCTTCTCGCGACACGTCACGGCCAACTTTTCCAAATCCAGCATCTCGCCCAACGGCATCCCCCACAATGCAAGAATATACTCGTGAAGATGGTAATCTACCCAGGTCAACCAACAGACTCACATACACTTCACGCAAACAACATACCTTTGTGCGTCGGCCACGCCTCAAACGCCGGCGCATCCCCCGCAACCGTAGCAAAATAGCAATCATGCAACCAATCCAACATGCGCTCCTCCTGACTCACCCCAGCATATCTCAACCCATCCTCCCCATCCTTGCCACTCCCATGCCTCAACGCAGCCTTTGCCTGCTCCGCCTCCGTCTTCGAATCATACGCCTCCTTCCACCCGCTGCGCACAAACAACATGTCGCCGATGCGTACATCGCCGCCCTGCGCCGCCGGCCGAATGTCGATGCCCTGGTCTTTGCCGCAGAGGTACAGTTCCTCAAAGGAAATCGGGTAGTAGTCAAAAGGGTCGTAGTTGATGCCCTTTTTGCGCGCGTATCCGCGGTAGTCGAGCAGGAGGCCGCGGCCCGCGATGCCGTGCGTGGCCCAGTGGTGGATGGAGCAGTTGTGGTTTGCGCCGGGCCCGAGGATGTCGGTGCCTTTGGTCTAGGGGGGGAAATGTGAGTTTGGGAGTGGGATTTGGGGGGAAAGGGAGAAGTACGCCGTTGTAGAAGGAGCCGGAGGGTAGATGGGCGAAGTGGCGGAAGCCGTCCCATTGGGTGCCGCTTTGCGTGTTAAGGGTATACAGGTCGTCGTAGCAGTAGCCTTCGGCAATGGTTTTGATTTCGTGTTTGAAGGTTTCACGGCCAAAGGCGGGTTGGTTGGGGACGTTTAAGGGGAGGCTGTGGTAGAATCAGCCTGGATCGTGGTTGGGTGAGTTCGTATGGTATACTTCACGGGCACGATTTCTCCAGTTTTGATCTCTTTTCCGGCAGCTGCTACTCGAGTTGGAGTGAGAAGATTCAAGCGGCCGATCTATATTAATTGTCAATCTCTTGTTCTCGACGTTTGCTCTTCGGATGTACATAGTCATTCTCGCCCCATGTCCACGCAGCCTCCGCCGGTGCACCAGGAATTTCAGGTAATTCCTTCCTTGTGGGAAATTTTGTGCAATCCGGATCCCAGGGAATAGTAGTCGCGGTTTTGTTCATCGTTAGGAAGTCCTTGATTTGGGTCAAGCGCTGCCCTGCAGTGTTCTTGGGGTCAGTCATGATGTTGCTGTGATTTGGGCCTGCTACTCTCAATTGTCAGGCAGATGTTATTGCTAGATCTGTTAAAGTTGACCAAGATTCAGATATGTGTCTGAGGTCTGTCAATGACGATGTACGATTAACGGCACCCCGCACTTGGTCCCCATGTTCGATCGCGTCGTGACTCGCCGAGGTATTGAGACATTGTGGGGTCGGTCGGTCCAGCCTGCATTGCCCTGACTATTGCGAGCCGACTCGCCATTGTTATTAGTTAAGTCCATTGATATTTGGAGCTATAAGTTTCAATGTTAATAATTCAAATGAGACTGTCGATAAGTGATGAACATTGAACTAGAACGAAATACTATGATGACGTCAGCGCGTTATCTTCCTTTTACCTTGTCATCTGGCTATGATAAGTGAAATTCTAAACAAAGCAGAAGTACTACCTAGGCATGTCCCTAGTATATTTTTACTTACATTCTTGTACCCTTATCAGAGTCCTAAGCTGAACCACCCTCCCAAGTTTATATCCCCGGCCCATTTAGGGCTGCCATTACCCTCTACCTTATTGTATCTATGGGATTGTCGCAATTTTAGCCACCATACAACAAATGCGAGTAGATTGAGAGCCTCCAATCCAGCCAAACTAACGCCAGCCCAAAAGGCGAAACGCTAAACGAAGATGAGCGTCAAACTCACACAAGCCTAGGAAGTACCTACCATCTTGGTACATGTCTTGCTGAAATCGACATCATGATAATCAAACTTTGGGTCCTGATGCGTGCAACTCCATGAGCTACAGAACTTTTAGTATAATTTTTGAGAACAACCGATCGAGGGCTTACAGCAAATCCCAATTAGTCTCCTTCGTATCCCAGGATCCATAATACGCCGTGACGACTATCCATGCTACTAAGCAAATGCAGGAGACGATGATAGTGCTTACATTTCCTGTCTTGGTCATTCGTCTTACCTATCCAGCTGTCAGCATGATCTCAGAATCCTCTACCATAAAACCTACAGTCTTGTGGAAACTTGCAATAATAAGAAGCAAGCTAAATAGTCCTGCAACAAGCGCAGCTCCTAAAAGCAAGGATGTTGGAAGCAGCTTCAAGTTTTCCGGCCACACCGGGAAACTTCCACTTCCATCATGAAAAGTGTTTCTCAAGTGCTTCGTCTTGTTGTACGTTACGATAGACTCTAGGAGGGCAGCCTTGATAGCAACGCATGTTGCAAACGAGAGGATGCGAAGGATAAGACGGGTTCGGTAGAGGCTGCGGTATTGTCGAATATCTGGAGCCAAGGTACGTTCTTGTGTTTGTTGTGCCGCTTGACGATTTTCCGTCAGCAGCATCTCAGAGTCGCTGTGTTCCATCTTAAATTGCGTCAAGAATCTAGTCGCACGGAAGATGATAATGGGAAAGGGCTATCCAACATGGCGAAGAACTAGTATATCAAGTTTTCTGACGATAAGATTGACCAAGCCTACTTGATTGTTTTATTTTGGACATCAATAATCTCAGCATCGGATTGAGAACCGTCTCTAAAAATACCTACTCTGCTGACAGAACTAGTCACTAGATTAGATCGTGAGATTGGGCGTATCATGTGAACCAATCGAGCCGGTCGCCTCGTCGGCCGATGCAGGTACCCGCAATCACCTGAGCTAAATTGGCTATCGTTGAGGCTGGCGTTTGGATGATGAAGCTGATTGTTACATGAAGACATATGATACTGATCATTACTCCTATTTAAGAAGGTTCAAGTCATCTTGTGCCCTATATGAAGCTGCGCCAAAATATCACCATCAAGGCATATAGTTGGAACCCAAAATAACTGCGATGAACCACCTAACAAGGAAACACATAGCGCGCTATGAGTTCAGTAATCAGTACTAAAATAATGCGAAGGTATCTATCAGAAGTTTGACAACAGTCGGTCCATCCCTATTCCACGGTACCCACCATAACACCAGCGCTGTTTTTTTACCTTAGCCGTATCCTTCGCCGATGCTCCGCTCTACCGAATACACTCTCCCTTCTAAACATGTCTCTAAACCTAGACCTGTTTGATCGCTCAGCAACTGTAACCGGTGTACTCACCATAGAATTCACGCTATCGTACTGTGAGAGCCAGTCCAGACCACGCGGAGCAGCAGGCTTGCGTTTGATAACCGATTCTCTAGCCACAACCTGTGGACCTTCATAGTCTTGCTGGCGACATGAATGCTGACTGGCTTGTCGAGATAAAGCAGGACTCGATCTTTGCGACCGAACACTAGGCATTTCCAAATGATCATGCGCTCGCACTTGGTAGCGATCCGGCACAACTGTATGCTGGTGCTGCACATCAGGACGTAAGTACGACACCCTGCTTTCAAAGCCCTTCCTGCCCCAGCAACTCTCGCCGTGTGCCTGGCTCGCCGCACTCGTGGCCCCGCTCCCACTCCCCTTCTGTGGCGACGAAGACCTCCCGAGCGGAATCTCTCTCGGTTTATTCGACGATGAAGGCTCCGAGACCATAACTCTAGGGCCCTCGACGTAGTCAACTACGAAATTGGGTGTAGGGATATGGTTCTGCGGTATTTCCAGACCCGAGTTGGGCCCTAGGGTGGTGTTTAGCGCGAAACGCTCGAGACATTCGAGAGCAAGTTGGTGTGCGCTGATGGCTTCAGTCCTGGCATGGTTGGCAGCGCTTTCCATGTATGGCGCTGGTGGGAATTCTATAAACGATGGGCGTCTCGAGGGATTTGATAGAGGTGAGCTTGCATGTGACCCGGAAATTAGGGGAGGAATGTTAGGGAGTGGCTTATCGAAGTACGGGTTTAGGGTAGTTTCGTTTCGTTCGACACCTCTTTCTTCCTGATAATGCTGCATGAAACAGCGTGGCTGTTTACCCATTCCGTCGTGGACGGCACTTCTATGTGCAGAATATGTGCTTGACAATGTTGAGGATGAAGGATATATCTTTTGGCGTACATGAAGCTCAGAAGCAGTCTTATTCAACGTACGCCCCTTGAATACGCTGCGAGTTGATCGAGTGATATTCACAGCGCTCGTATGTCGATGCAAACTCTTGTAACATTTCCCGGCCTCATGAACATGATACTCACATCCCACCGCACTCTGTTTCCCACTTTCCGACTCATTGACAGAGCCTTTAATCAAGCGCAGCATCTTTTTCTCCACAGCAAACATCCTATCAATCACAAATTGCCTCAGAACATCGGCAACGCCTTTTTCCAGCAACACAGATCCCAGGAACTGAACGTCTGGTGTTTGTGATGCGCCCAAAAGTCGCTCCATGGTGTCAATAACGTAGTCCTGGAAATTTGGCTCTTGAAATTGCGACCCTAGGATATGCGCGAAGAACAAATCGACACAATCGCGCAGCAGGGCACCGTCCGGTGGCCTGGGAATATGCGTAGCACCAAATAGGATATACCCTGTTCTAAGCCATTGAATGTACAACTTGAATCCTGCTGGGTCGGCATTATAGAGCCTGATTTTTCGCTCGCCAGGCTCATTCCAAGTTTGTTGTGCGAGGGCGTTGCGAAGGTACCGTGAACGATGTGCTATCGAGATTGGAATATTGATGATTTCTGGGGCCAGGTTTTCTGTCAGTGTTCTGCGTCCGGGGAGTATGAAATCTACCGTTCTTGTTATTGCAGATCTCCAAGATTCGATATTCTGGTTGTACGAGGGCATGGTTTTCGGGAAGCAGCTCGATGGGAAACATAGGTGCAATGCCCTGACGCAAAGTGGAAATAGTCTTCGCCTCTTGAATACCTTTGACATCAATTGTGCAGGAAGCGTAAAACTGCGAAGACGGCCTGTTGTTATGTGATGCAATTCAGTGTTGCATAGGCCATGTCACCGATGTTACATTGTCACAGAATCCAGCGACAAATATACTGGCCTGACACTATGCCCTACATCTCCACTTCTGGCTTACTCGAAGCCTTTGAAATTGCTTTTATCCAGTCGGGATCATTCAAAATGCTCCGCGCTCTTGCTTCTAGCCATTCTGTGTTGCCCCAAAAGCCCCAGCTCGCTTGAAAGCGTAACCAATCTACCAGTGCCATCTCCCAATGCAATAAGAAAATCGGCCAATCGTACTCCCGCTTTCCTATCTCCCTCAGCCGCTTCCAGTAACGCTCTAATAACTTCTTTTCGCCGTCCTGCATAGGCAATTCGCGGGGTATATCTTCGTCGGTCACAAGCATATGCAATGGAACAGAGCACGTGAATAATTTCGCTAGATCACAAACTCCAAGACCAAGCCCAGTGTATTGAAAGTCATAGAACGCAACTTCTTCTCCAGACTTGCTAGTGAAGAGGTTTTCAGACTTGACGTCTCCATGGATGAGGGTTTCATATCGGCCTATTGTTGATGGGCCAGTAGCTGCGGGAGCAAGAAGTGCGGCGATGCTCTCCGAAATGGATAGACTTTGGCCTTGTGATGGGGTGGTGAGAAGCGCGCTCCATTCGGAGTCGTCATCCTCAGCCAGACTTGCATATTCTTGTCGTCTTGTCGCCAGGTATGTGTACCCACCGTTAAGCCATACTGTCTTTTGAAAATCACTATGGCTATCCCGTTGCATCTCCTCAAGAGGTGGAAGGACGAGTGAAGACCTGCTCAGGTCTTTGACGCGTGGCCACCAAAAACCATGGAAGTTAGACAGCCAGTCGAGCGAGGCGTTGACTTGTGTAGGTGAAAGAACATTTCGCTTCTCTCCTGCGACAGGAAACTGCTCTTTAAGATCGTTGAGAAGTATTGCTGTTGTTGACGTACCGTCAGCATGATGTTGATTGACGCTACTCAGGCATTTTGCGACTGGTACACTTGGCGGTAACTGGGGAGCAAGGTGAGTGTAAAAGTACTGCTCCACTTGGTAACTCAAAATTTTTCTTGCATGGCCTTCGTCATCAGCTCGGGTTCGTGGCGGAGTAATTAGTTTGAGGATGTAAGACTGCCTCTCTTGTGGGGTCACAGCGTTGGAATTGTCCGCTGAAACTGAACGCGAAGACCCCGCTGAACCACCGAGCTTTGTATCGGGTGTGGCAGTTATATGACATATCTGGCCATAGCCAGCCCAGAGAGACTGTATGACCTTCAATTGCTGTAATTGAAGGCCAATATCTGCAAGTAGAGCAATCGCGACCTCTCCAGGAGAACGCGAAGAAGCTGAAGGCATCGTATTCTCTAATATTTGCGGTGGGTGGTATAGAATGCCGATAAGGAGTAAGAAAGGAAGAACAAAAAGAGAAGACTTCAAAAAGCGTCTCAGTCGTCGTAGCATCCAGACAAAAAAGCGTGCAAGTGTATAAGTTTTAAAAGCACCCGACTTCCGCTACGGCCCCCACTCAGGCTTAATTTCCACTTTCGGCGTGAGCGGGAGAGAAATCTTGAGTTTTACTCGAGATGTTGGGGAACTTCGATGCAAAAGATGCGAGGGCCATTCTGAAAAGAATTGTGCCAAGTGCTGACGTAAGCGTATCCGTGATGGCAATGGCAATCAGGTATCTTTTTGCTAAAGTGGTTTACTATAACTATGAAATATACACTATTTGCTAACTGGCAATTGTCTTTAAGCATCAGTATTTTTGATGGTTTTGATCTAGTCATAGGATCTTGTGAGTGATGCATAAAATGTATTAACTCGATTGTTTATTCGGCAAAAGTAACTATATTTACCAATTGGCATGGTCACTCTGGCCTAAATGGTGTTGAAGTGTTGAACGTGCTTCACTGATACTATGATGGGGGCCTCGCAACGGTACGGGAACGGTATGAGTGTCTCTCCAACAACAACACACCAATCATGCCTTCTCCATCTTCGTTGCTTCATCATCACTTTCTCGTTCGACTGTTGCTTCTACCTTCTCGGTCATCAGTTCCTTCACACCCTTCATGCAAGCAACACTAATAGTCGCTAACGCTACGAACGGCACAACGCTCCACCATCCATGTTGGTATGCCCGGGCATATGACCAATAACTGGCGCTCCATGCTGCTTTCATGATATCCGCATTCGCACCAGGTATACCCTTACCTTGTGCAGTCAGGGCAGTTGCGCCCTTCATACTCTTCAATAAAGTAGCAACAGATGATTGCGGCAGGCCAGCACCAACGGCTGCAGAGCCAACATCAGAAGCATAGTGTGAAGCAATGCGAGAGTTGATGACGGCATAGATGACGGCTGTGCCAAATGCACCGCCAATGGCGCGGGCAGAAAATGCCAGGCCAGTGGCTGTGGATAGAAAAGCGTGCGGTGCCGTAAACTGTACACATGCAACGAGAAGAGTCAATGGGCCGGCACAGCCGATGCCTGTCATGGCCGTGAAAACAATTTGCGGAGTGTCCCAGTTCGGGCGGATACATGCATAGCAGATTGACGCCACAAGCATGATGCCAAACGTGATAACGATAGGTGTTTCTGTCAAGTTTTAGCCAATATCCTTTCAAGCTATGATAATAGTTCCACTTACTCAAATCCTTATATTTAGTCGCATACCAAGCAACAAGCACCGCGGTACATGATGACGGGACCTTGTAGGATAATTGCCGAATGGCGATGTCCCATGAGTTACTCTCAAAGCCCAAATTGAGAACAATCTGAGGCGTGATTGCGTTGACGGCAGAGTAGTAAATCCAACCTTCGACGGTGAAGGCAAATATCGAAAGCCAGAAATTAGGCCCATTGGTAAAAAAGACATGTGCCACAATACCATCTGACCGTCCTTTCCATTCATACAGGCAAAATGCAATGAGAAACAAGAGACCCACAAGTAAGTTCGCATATACATGAGGGTTACTCCATTTGTAGGCACCGCCAGCCCAGTTGAGCGAAAGCAACAAGGTAGTTGCGGCAACAATGACGAGGAAGCAACCAATGGGATCACATGCCCATGTCCATTGCTTAAGGCTCAACCTTGGGTAGCCTGTTCGTTTTTTGGGCCAATATAGAGTGAAGAGGCCAAGGGCAGTAAAACCATGTAGGCCGACTTGAATCCAGAAAATATTGCGCCATCCCGTGCGGCCGATGTTGGCTACCGCACCTGCTGCTAGGCCACCTATCCTGAAGGCACGGTAAGCTCGGGTATCTAGAGGCGATTTTCCATGATACATACAGGCCACCCACGGTACCAGCTGCTCCGGCAAATCCGTTTGCGAGTGCTCGATACTTTAGAGGCAGTACCTCTGATGGAATCGATTGAACAATTGAGATGGACGACAATGTTACTCCAATCAAGATGCCGCCACCAATCAGCATGCTCATAGAGGTTGCTTTCGCGCAAACAACACTTCCTACGCAGGCAATGAGAGGCGGGATGGCTGCGAACATTTTACGATCCAGCACATCAGACAGCCGCCCTACGAGCGGCGATAAGACTGATTGCATGAGCAGAGGGCCCTGATTTGTGTCAGGTAATAATTTTTGGACATTGGTATGTGAATTAGGTGGTACCTGGATAACCCAACTTGCAATTGCGGGCTCACCAAGCTCACGTATAATGAAGGATAGGACGGAGCCGGCGGCTACGACGACGAAGACTTGGGACATGACGCTGAAATGGATGTTAGATACGTCAACCGGATACAGGCGTCACGTACGCAAAACAGCATACGAAGACAACAACCCAAGACCTCCACGATAGGTCAATGTGTTTCACGTCTTCCGTTGCTTCTTGTTCAATGGGCACAATGTGTGCTTGTGTATGCGACTTCGGATGAGTAGCGTCGTGGCCGCTCTCGACATGGCTGACTTCATCTTTGTTTGACATGGCTGTGCTTCAGACGGTACGTCCAAACAACTCGAATTACTAAAGAAAGGTGAAGGGTCGGAGTAAAGGAGGAGAACAGAACTCGGCTATGGTCCCACGTCCATATGTACATGGGTCGTGGCTGATAATCCTTTGTGGTGTCATTGGGCTTAGTCTGGAGTCATGTCGTGCATCCCCGGCAGTTGACATGGTCCAGGGCAACATATAACCGAGACTTGCTCTGGATGGTTGAAGAATTTCAGGGATATGGCGGGGCCCCATGTCGGGTGCATGACTGCATGTACCTCTGCCGATTTCGTTTGGTGTTTACCCCACTTTCTGCTGCACAGTAAGCCGGTTATGTGGTGGGTCTTCTCCAAGTCTCTTTCTTCCCCAGGTGCCTCACTCTCCTGTGTTGTTGTCGTGCAGTAGAGTAGGAGCCTCTCGGGAGGGATGAGCAGAGGAAGGAGTGGCCGGTGGAACGAAGGACCGACCCTACCGAGGCACTATTTTGACCCCTCCGACCACCAGGCCCTCCATCACTCCTCTTCTTCACTAGAACAAAAGCCAAGTGGCATAGGCGAGGCAATGAGCATCCCAACCCCACTCGAAGGACGTCTAGTCCCACTCCGGACGAAAGACGAAGTGCGCGCCAGTCTCGAGACATACGTAGCCTACGTGGTGGAGGTGCCGGCCAAATTTGCCAATGTTGTCAAGGAGTGAGCTGCTCACTCCGGGTACAGCCTTTGATTCGCGTGCTAACCTCCCAGTGTTGTTCAAGCAGCTACTCCCGACTTCAAGACGTCCGAGATCTCTCATCTGCGGCGCGTCGTGCAGTTCAAGTACTTGCCTGCTCATCTGCAGAAGCAGTTCTATCCGCCAACAAGGCTCCCCAGAGGTGATGAAGATAATCCTGCCACTCCCATAGCATCATTATCTCCATCCACACCCTCTGCCCCTGCCTGTGGCTTCCCATCTCCTCTGCTTCCGGTCGACGACGGCAGTGACCCCGCTGTTGGTGACAGTCATACTAAATATTTCAATCTAGTGCGTTACTTCTTACTATGTCCTACCAAGCACATCCAGCACGCCGACCTGTTTGCTCTCCTCCGCCAGTGCCCACCGTTCGATACGAAGAATGCCATGAGCCCAAGGGTCTTCTATGTCACAGTCCCAGCGCTGGCGCCCATTTCTGCTGAGCAGGCTACCTGCTGGAGCGAAAAGTACTGGCCCATCTCGTACAAGAACACCAACCCCTATGGCCCGCATCCGAGTCTCGTGCAGCGAAATGCGGCTGAGATTGAGGGTGAGGTAGGCACCTGGCTTGCGCTTGCAAACACGGCAGGGAAGCAGATTTCAGAACAGTGTTTAGGCGAACAAATCGGCGTTGTCGTTGTCGACCGGACCAGGGATAAGCCTCAGGTCATTGCTGTTGCAGGCGATTGCCGCTGGAGATCACCTACTGGTAACGCAGAACCACACTCCGGGACCGGAAATGTCATGGCCCACGCTGTTCAACGTGCCATCGCCATGGTTGCGAAGAAACGACTTCGCACTGGCGGCATTGATCCTGCGCTCCTTGACCGCTCGCTCTTCTGCGATAGTCCTCTTACCGCCGTTGAGAAGGAGTACTACGAAAGTGATAACATCGCATCTAGCGGCTACCTTTGCGTTGACCTGGACATCTACCTCACCAATGAGCCCTGCGTCATGTGTTCAATGGCCATTCTGCATTCTCGATTCCGGCGCTGCATCTTCTTAACCCGCATGCCACATACCGGCGGTATGACCTCTGACGGCGCTGAAGTAGATCCGGCATCTGGTCTGTCTGGTGGGCTCAAAAACGGCTTGTTCTGGCGCCCCAGCGAGTTGAACTGGAAGTTTTTGGCCTGGGAGTTCAAGGAGGACAACAAGGGCAAGAAAGAAGATGCTGTTCAGTTTAATCACATGCTACATGTTTAGACGACAATAATGGGGCTGTATGACATTGGATACTTGGCATTTTAACGGCGCATTGGTTAGAATGGTTTATGGCGCATCGAAGAAGGCGCTACCGTAACGCATATTTGTGGTGTAGGATTAGTTGCGAATACACTTCGCTAGTAGAGTTGATATAACCGTCAAAATTACTTTTCATTAGTATTAAGTACATGGTTCAGCGATTCTGGTGTTCTTGCGCTTGCACTTGTATGAGATACCCATGTCGGCCTTTGCTCCTTGCTGTCTCCCACTAAGCCAAGATATAATTGCACGTGCCATCGCGTTCGCACCAAAGTAGCGCGTCTGGTGTCGGTAAACCGCAAGCAACCCAAACACTACAACAAGCAGTGCGACAACAATGTTACCGGACGAATTGATTGTCCAGCTTAACCGCGAATTCCAATGCCGTGAACACCAAACACAACGTCTTAGCGCGCTCTACACGGCACATCTTCCCTCCCCAAGTTTTCTCAACATCCACGGTCTCACGGCGACAGGCAAGACCTCGATCCTTCAATCCTACTTCCATCTCTTGGGCCTTCCATACGCGATTCTCAATGTCCGCGAATGCATAACCGCGCGACACCTCCTAGAGCGCATCGTCGCGGCGTCGCTGGATGCCCTAGAGGCCTACCACGATGAGAAGCTGGACAAACGAGGATATGCGCGAACAGAGAACCTGAGTGCGCTGTGCGTAAACCTGTCTAAGCTACTAGATGGAAAGGGAAAATTCTTCCTTGTGCTGGATGCCATGGACAAGCTGAGGGAGGGAGGAGGCACATTGATCGCTGCTCTAGGACGACTGGGCGAGACAATACCCAATCTCTCACTCATTCTAACAACGACTTTACCTCTCGCACCCTCTGTTCTTCACGCTTCTACTACGCCCTCTCTCAACTTCCCACCGTACACCCGAGCCCAGCTCGTCACCATACTTGGTCACAGCCCACCCAAGATCTTTCTCACGCCCCCATCCCAAGAACAATTCCCTGACTACACACCCGATCTCGCAGCCGAAGACGATGCATGGCTCTGGAGCCGATTCATCGTCGCCGTATACGACAGTCTAAGTAAGCACACCGGCAGAGACCTCATCAGCTTCCGCAGCTGTGCAACAAAACTATGGCGACCCTTCGTCGAGCCAGTAATATCCGGCCAATTCGGCACTCGCGACTTCTCGCGACTCATAATCAACCGACGACACCTCTTCCAGCTCGAAGATTCCGTCCTCGATCGCATCATCAAGACAGCCGAATCCGAAAAGATCGCCACAGTCAACGGTACCCTCGAGCCAGCAACGCCCAGTAAGCGCAGACTAGCCAAGTTGCCAACCCACTCTCTCCCATTCTACACATCCCATCTCCTCATTGCCGCATACCTCGCCTCCTACAATCCTGCTCGCACCGACATCACTTACTTCATGAAACACACCGACAAGCGCAAGAATAAGCGTCGCGCCCACACAAACACAGTCGCAAACGCGACCAAGGCCCGGAAAATCTCGCGTCACTTGTTAACACCCTCACCCTTTCCACTCGATCGCCTCCTGGCTATTTTCAGAGCCCTCTTAGACGGAGGAGTACCGCAGGTCGCCGACCTGTACACACAGATTGCGACCCTAACGAGTTTGCGCTTGTTGGTCCGAGCGGGAGCGGGGAGTTCAGACGTTCTGGAGGCGGGAGGGCGGTGGAGAGTGAATTTCGGGTGGGAGTATGCGCGTGCGCTGGGAAGGGCGGTAGGGTTGGAGGTTGGGGAGTATCTTGTTGGGGGCGTGGATTAGACAGATCTACATCCAAATATTTATCGACTACGAAGACTGGCAACATATATCCATCTCACCTACGAACTACAGCTACATTGCATCATACCCTTGTACTTCGGAACATCGCCACAAAATCTCTCCTCCTCATCTTCATTCCAACCCCACTGCTCTGCGAATGGATCGAGGTTCAACTTCATGATATCCTTTAGAATGTCTCGCTCTCCTTTTTTCTCCACTCGCTCAATAACCTCATCTAGTATCCACGAGCGCGGCACAAACTAAGGAGCATCGTTAGCACACCCAAAATCGTGTTGGAAGCCATAAGACATACCCTGGGATTAACCCCCTCCATCGCAGCCCTCCTCTCCTCATTCGCGCCCTCACCCCAATCCTCCTTGACACGCTCTACCCACTTCCCAAGCCACGCCCCCATCCTCTCGCGCCCCTCACTCTCCTGTCTCGGCGCATCCCCCGCGCGGAAAAACCTACCCGCAACATCTTTCCTCCTGTCCTCTGTATCTAGCTCTGCGACCTTGACGCTCGAAAGGCGCCTAAACGCATGGTGAAAATCGAGGTCAAAGGCGGCCAAACAGTCGAGCAGCTCTGACATGATTTGGTCAAAGTCGGTGTCCTTTTGCGTTTTGAGTCCGAGCCGGCGCGTCATGAGGCGCTTGTATTCTGCCATGAAGATAGCCTTGTACTCTGCGCCCGCGCGGTCGATAATATTCTCGGCACGCGTGATCAGGGCCTCAGATTCCGCCTCGGGGATTCCCTTTTCGACAAAGGTGGCGGCATCGACGGCGGGTCCTGCGCCCATGAGTTCGCCGAGGGCTTCGCCGAGGCGGACGAGGTTCCACCAAATGATGGTAGGCTGGTTGCGGTAGCTGTAGCGTAGCATGTGGTCGTCGTGGTTGGGGGTGTAGGTGGGGTCGAAGGTATCGAGGAAGGCGAAGGGGCCGAAGTCGATGCTAAGGCCGAGGATAGACGTGTTGTCTGTGTTGAGCACGCCGTTCATGAAGCCATATGCTTGCCATTTTGCGACGGTGAGGGCGTTGGCGCGGAGGATGGCGCGGTACAGACGCGCGTAGCGGTTTTCTTCGTCTCCAGTTTCGCCTTCTATGGTCTCTTTGGATAGACCGGTTTTGATCTGATCGTGTGTTTGGTCTGCTTCGCCCTTGGGGAGCTTGGAGGGTAATTTTTCCCAGCCGCCGTAAACATGCTCGGCTGTGTAATCGGCAAGTGTACGTAGAGTTTTGCGGTCACCGCGCATGCGTTGGATATCAAAGGTACCGAACCTTATCCAAGATTGTGCGAAGCGAGTCACGATGGCGCCAGGCTCAATGCGCTCCCGCATAACCCTGGAGCCGTTGTTCAAGGTCAGCGCGAGTGCGCGGGTGGTGGGTATGCCGATGGCATTTAAATACTCCGAGACAATGAATTCCCGAATAGATGAGCGTAGAACTGCTCGTCCATCAGCGAAGCGCGAATATGGCGTCCGTCCTGCGCCTTTGAGCTGGATTTCATAGCGAGTGTTGGTAGTTGGGTTCGTTGCCTCAAACAGGGAAATGGCCCGTCCGTCACCAAGCTGACCTGCCCACTGTCCGAACTGATAGCCGCCATAGCATTGTGCCCAAGGGTATATGCCCTCATCTGGCTTGGATTCATCCCATGTCAGTATCCTACTGCCTGCCACGACCTCCTTGAACTCTTCTGTCTCAGCGACTTCGTCGCTCAGTCCAATGTCATGCAGTGCGCGCTGGCTCACGGCAAGCAACTCAGGATCTCCTTGTGGGTCGGGCCTGACGTAGGTGAAAAGTGCTTCCTTCACCATACGCGGGCCCAGGTCCTTTCGTTTAGCACCGTGCGAGTCTCTGGGAGTAGGGAAGGCGGAGTCGGCGGGTAGATTCCTTGTGAAGATGTTGGACTTGGGGATGGATGTGAAGGTGTGCTGACCGCTAGTCGCACTAGACGTGTGAGGGGTATCGAGATGCGCCATGACTTGGTTTAGGCGCATGGAAGGGAGTCTTCGGAGTGGTACCGTAACTGCTGTTCGTAAAAACACTTTAGGCCAGAAAGAAGGAAGTCGTAGCATGAGCTCTGGGGCACCCACAGCATGTCGCAAAAGGGAATGGAATTTGTAAAAGAAAGGGGACAAATGGCAGGAGGCGAAATCATCATTTCGCATATTCGTTGCAGTGGCGTCATACCCCGGAGTGGTTGCACTGACTCGCCTTTGCGCTGAGTAATTTTCGGGGTATTTATGCATGACTCGCTCACTTCTCTTGTCAATGTTCGTTGACCATGGCTCATTCTTACTTCCTCGTCAAACCCCGGAAAAGTGCAGAGACAATTAATTGGCAAACACCCCCTACCCAAAGTTCCTAATTTGTATATTTAGACACAGTAGGCACCTCAGAATGAACGGCCAAACCATACCTGGCTTCTACTGGGATGCAGAGAAGAAAAAGTACTTCAAGATCCAGGGTGCGACCGCTTCACGGGGCTTGAATCTCAAGTACTCGGCGCAAAATATCCGAAAGATAGAGAGAGAAGAACGCGTGCAAAGCACAGTCCTTGCCCGAACTAATAGAACACGCAAAGAACGCGTGACGCGCCAACATGCTAACAACCTCATGCATTCCTGTCTCGAGCGCGAGATTGGATTCAAGAGACGCTCAGCCTACGTACAGGGTATGTGGCCGGACGCCTGCATACATGGACTGTCTGTAAAGCCAAAGAAACTCGTCGATCGGCCGTCAGGCGCACCCATCCGCTGCTTTGACCACGATCCACTCTCAAAAACCATGTACATAGTGCAGGGAGACAATAGTATCAAGCGACGGCGGATACGCCATAGCGAAGGGCCTTCGCCCTTAGGTCAAGTTTTTCAGGGCGACGACGGCTCTAGCGCCTTTCCCAACAACGATTCCTCGTTTGAGGAATGGGATGAATTACAGCGGACCACATCCACAATCTCCTCCATGTCCTGTCTTCCAGCTACTGGTGCCCTCGCAACCACAACGTACGGCTCAGACAGGCCTCCAGTAGTATATCTGAGCGATCCAGAAAGAGACGGCCCCTACATAGGCCAGCAGTTCACGCCGAAAGGCTGCTCATCAATATGGACTGCAGCCGCACGACCCACAAGCTTCGATCATACTCCCCTTACCAGCAGTGTTGCAGTATCAACTGTCGAACACCTAGCAGTCGCTGCCTCAAGTTCCATGCTCCTCTTCACTCGGTCCCAAAGCGGAGCATGGGACTTGAAACAGCCCATCAAGTCCCTCGAAACCGACATCCTCGCCCTCTCTTGGCTCTCCCACACCACCATCGCCCTCGGCTGTCGAAACGGCAAAATCCGCCTCTACGACACCCGCTCTGGCGGCTCAAGCCACATCTTCACCCACCCGCACCCCATCTCGCGCCTCAAGCGTGCGGACGACTCCACACGCATTGTCGCCTCAGGCCTCCAAGACACCCTCTTCCTATATGACATCCGCGCTCCTCGCATCTCCCACTCCTCTCGCTCGTCGTTTAGCTATGCGAACCACCACTACAACGACGAGTACTTCACTGCGCTCTTTCCCAATGGCCGCAACGCTAAAAAGCGCCGCAAAATGAGCCACACGGCATTCAAGCATTGGTCACAGCCCGTCCTCGCCTTCCCCCATGCCAACATCGACGACCTGGAGCTCGACGTCGATGTGCATGCACGACTGGGCCTTGTGGCTGCGGCGCCGAGCGAGGAGTCTGGGACTGCGATCCGCGTGTGCAATTTGTGGACGGGCAAGATTGTCAAGGAGATTAAGACCGAGGGCAGGAAGTTTGGGACGAGGGATCGGGTTCGGTGTATGAAATTCGTGGATGGGGATGGGGGGACGGCGTTGTGGGCGAATTGGCATGGGGATGTTGTGAGGTTTGGGTGGTGAGGTGGGGAATGGTAAAAGTCTGTGGGATGTTGGGGCGAAGTTTTACATGTTGGGTGTGATGCGTATATCGCATATACAAACCACCTCATGACCTTTCCAAACTCTTTTTCATCACCGGAATATTTACACATCGTTATCCGGCTTAGTGACCCGCGCGAGAGGTTAGTTTGGAGAGCCAGATTATGAGGAGAGCAATGGAAGTAATGATAAACACGCGCTTTAAGTTCCAGCTATCAATAGAAAACACTACACAAGTCTATAGCAGCCTAACCCGTATCGCCTTCGTGGTGAGGCAGATGAAGAGCGCATCCGCTTACAGCTTTGGCTACGGTTCTAGATCAGCGCAAGCTACCACAGTCCGCCCATGCTCTCTTCTTATAAACTGGAGGTAAACCTTGGAAGTGCCATTGCCGAATTTGTAAGCTTCTTCCCCCAGATTAATAGCACGATATAGCTTGGGAGCATTAGGGAAGCAAGCTCTCCCCGCCGCTTTGCAGGAAATCTCAACTTCCAATCTCGCTTGCCTACTCAATCTTTGAAGAGCCGTGGCTACGGCAGGCCCACGACAGACGAACCTGTCGTGGCCTAACCCTTCTGTGATGTAAATAAAAGTAGACGCCAAAATAGATAAGTCCAAGCAATCCCACGCCCACCCCATACCCACCGAGCACCCATCAGGCAGTATTCCATGCATCTTGGACATTTCTTTGCATGCCGGTTAAGAAGGCTACCACGAGTGCAACAAGTAGTCCGACACTAGTCCACCATTTAGTGGCGTGACGGATTAACCCAAAGATTTTGCCTCCCTTTCTACCATAGCGCCAGCTACTTCCATAGTTGAATATAGAGTAATGACCTCTAAACTCCTTTGAGAATCGACCCAGCCCATCTAATTTGAGCCAAAGTACGAGCCTAATTGCATAAACGATGAATATCGTGATAGTGGCGAGCACAATAAACACGCCAAAGAAGTCGAACAGCAAGTTTATTCCCTTCAAGTATGGTTCTTTATCACACCAATGTCGTCGTGAGCTACCTTCTCGAATGGGGTCTGCATGCCAAGTAAAGAGGCGGAGAGTGACAGAGGTAAATACAAAGAGGCCAGTATTGTCAGAATTTTGATCGATTTGGCCTCACGGATAGCGTGCTTTTTTGAGAGGTAGTCAAGCTGGCGTTGAAGAGCATTTAAAGCCCTTTCCGCATTATTTCGGCGCTCTTCGCATAATCTTTTCAGGGCTTTCATGCGTATCTCGCAGTCATTCTGGTCAGATGGCTGCTGACGACTTCCAATCTTATTTTGTTTGAGAGCTGTTAACACATAGAGGATAGAATCCACCAGGTTGTTGACACTTCTCAAGATAACCTTCGGCATTTTCGATCTCTTCAAAAGCCTCTCTGCTCTTGGCGGACAGTCGAGGTTCGAAGAGGCCCAATGGAACTTGAAGATGAGGGTTTTTGGTGAGCGAGAACTTGGCCACGCCTTTCTTGGATAGTTCTGGATATATAAGTGATCCATAATAATCTACGCGTTGGAGATAGATCGACGACCCGAAGAAGTCTAGGATCAATAATTTGGCGAATGTGTCGAGGGTTCCATCGGAGAGGGAAGTCTAGCTAGTCCCTTCTAATATGCTCAAGGTATAGCGTGGGTTTTCAAAGCGAACCGCTTTGTCATGGTCATTTATTATAAATTCTCGGTTGGCCCAGATATCATTGACAATAACAACTAGAGGCTGGTGGGTAAAGAAAACATAGTATATTTGAATACATTGACCTATCAACTTATCGCCTTCGTCTTGAATACAAGTCAAGTATGAGTCTCTTGGATGGACGTCAAGATCTAAAGGATGCTGTTGTAGGCTTGTACGATTGACAGGGCGATACAGATTTGTACCGTCACCGTCTATACGCTGAGACCATTGAGAAGATATGCTACCAATGTCATTCACGAGAAGCGGATCACTAAGCCATCGGAAGATCCTCCGTTCTTCTACGGGCTGCTTCTCTTGTAGAAATTTGATCAGGGCATCTCTAGCTGTCCGAGTTTCCTCCGGCCCTTTCATAGCTCTGAGACCAGTGATAACGAAATCTGAGTGAACAGTGACATTGAGTATCCTTGCAGTACTAGGCTTCTGGGGCGGGAGTCTCTTCATACCTTCGGCGGTATCGTAGGTGAAGCTGAATACCGCAGGGGGTTCCGGCTTTGATCCGTTGAATGGTGCATCGATAACTTGTAGGACGGCCTTCTCGTGTTGCAGAAAGGGTCCACGAGCAGATTCCGGGTCATCTTGATGAATTAGGGAGTCTGGTGCTAGTTGCCTCATATGTTCGATATCTGAAGACCTTAGGTTTGACATGGTGCGTAGTTGTTAGGATGACACCGCGATAGACCTAGGGTGTATGCGGAGGCTGCCCAGCTGGCCACCTCAAGCTCTTAAATCCAAAGCATTTCCTCAGCCGAGTGGCCTCCGTTGATTAGCAAGGCAGAATAGGGCAAACACATACGTGTTGTTCTCAGCAATAGCAGCCAATAACTGCGAAAGAGTTTATTGACCCCAGTCCATCGCTGTGGTCATCGCTGCAGTCATCGCTGAACATGACGCAGACTATTCGGGCCCGCATGGTGGCTGTTCGGCCCCCTGTGTAGCTCTGTTATTATCACATGTATACCTCAATAGACGGGAATTACTCTAAATTTCATCTCAAAAGTATCGAGGGGGTAATCTTTCTAATTCAATATGCTACCGCAAGTATACCGTTTTACTTCTCTTAATAGGCTTTAATTATCTCACCTCTTATTATCTAGTTTCTAGAGTAGTACAGACGTTAAGATTACTACGTATTGAGCTATAGGGGGTCGAATAGCCCGCGCCCCGAACATTAGCTGCAGATAGCCGGAAAATCCTTTACAACTCAAAGAGGCAGCTCCAATAGATTTTGTGCTGCTGGCGTTTTTACACATTCAACTGATTTGTTTACATATTTAGCAAATGCGCTCAGCCTGCTTTGCTAGCCTTGCCCTCTTTGCCCTCTTTTCATAACTAATCAGGATAGTTTTATTTTTGCAATGTTGATCAACGCACTAAGTGCGACCCATTCGCAAAGCCGAATCTTATTGTGCCTCGAAGGGCTGAGATGCATCCCCGTGGAAGCTTGATAAATTGGGAATCGACATCAGGTATGACCTAGAACGTCAATTTTTTTGGGGGCTAAGCAGTGATTGGACTCGGCATTTAGAGGCACTATTGATGCACAGTGAAGGGGGCTATGTCAACGAAGCTCGTGAACCGCATCGTAAGGCCGCAGTTCTGCTCCACTACGCCAAACAACTCAAAAGGTGAAGAATCAACGAAATTGATTGTCTTGAGTAAAACGGTATATATATATATATATGCTGCAACCAAGTCTTCAGCCTTATACACACCTACTTGGTTCTTGTAAGGTTGCGAAGCAGCTGCGCAAGTGCGTAAGCTGGAACAATATATACTGTTCGACTCCGACAATCGACGTTGTTGATTATTCGCACCTTTTTGGCTGTTTGGCGTAGTGGAGTAGAGCTGCGCTCTAACAATTCTACAAGTTAAGCTCTCGTAGAACCCCAGTATGTGGCTATGTAGCTGAATAATAGTGCTGCACGACTGAATAAGTTTCTCCCTTATTTACATGGACATGCTGCGCGCACACTCGCCACACCTCTGTCCTAGCCTAGATAACTGCGTCATCTACAACATCAACCAAGAAGTGAGCTGCGTTCCCCGGCATGCATATTGAACTTTTATTGAATTTCTTTCATAGAGAAAGCATCACATTTTCTTACTGTGCACCATAGTGTATCATTAGTTTCAATTCAATTCATTGGACCAATTGACACTACGATTAAAGGAGACCCATTTCGATCCTCCAATCCAATTACAATCCAAGCCCATTCATTCATTCAATTCACTTAATCCCAACAGCCACACTCTCCAACAGAACTATTTACAAGTTGGCAGTGATGAAGCTGGAGGTCGATCCAACGCGGGCATAGACACCGGGGGCACCAGCGCGGGCGCAGCCATCACCCCAGGAAACAACGCCGAGGAGGACCTTAGAGGAGGTGTCGTAGAGAGGGCCGCCAGAGTCACCCTGGCACGAGTCCTTTCCACCGTTGGGGACACCAGCGCAGACCATGTTGTCGCTGATACGCCTGGCGTCGTACTGGGTACGGCAGGTGGCACGCGAGATGATGGGGACATCGACCTTGCGGAGCACAGTGGAGGAAGATCCGCTCTCAGTGGTGGTTCCCCTGGATGCGTGTTAGTAAGGAAATGCGGTGGGAGATAAGAGGGGAATGTACCAGCCAGCAGTTGTGGCGCTGACGCCGTCGGCAGGGTCTGAGCCTGCATCGGCGAGGACGGCGTACTGGATGGTGGAGCTGGCGGCGATGGAGGAGCTGAGCTTGATGATGGCCACGTCGTTGTTGTATTGTGGGGTGCTCGAGGTACCAGAGTAGCTAGGGTGGATCTTGAGGGAAGATGCGGAAGCAGTAACACCACCAGAGTTGCGGTTCTAGCCATGGTCAGCATTCGTATTTGGCTTTGGGAGATCATTCAAGGTGTTCGTACAAGAGAGCCAGCGCGGACGGTAATACCGCTGGGGTTGCTGTTGACGGCGGCAGCACAGTGAGCAGCGGTGAGGACAGTGTTGGCGTTCAACAGAGAGCCTCCGCAGAAGTGACTTCCGCTGCGCTGGACACTGACGATGAAGGGGGCGTCATCGGCGGAAGCGACTACGCCACCAACAATGTGCTCCTCAGGGAAGTCTCCCTCTGGGAAGGATGGGTCCTGGGGGATGGCTGCGGCCGAGCAGATTGCGGGAACCGCAAGGGCAACGAGGACGTCTTTGATCTGCATGTTGGTGTTGAGGAGGCTGAGCTGCTAAGCTACTGAGCGAGGCTGGAGGGTTGTTGGAGCGAAAGTGAATGTAGAGCGAAGGGCTGGTTTGTAAAGAGTGGGTAGAGAGGTGATATTTGTAGTCGGATGGTAGTCTATATGGTGTACCTGTCAATCGATATCAGATACTCCAACCTTCCCATCCTGTCGTCCTAGAGGTTCCAAGACCAGTTGGCCAGGGGGCGTCCAGTGTCCTTCCGCATCCAGAATACTCGAATACTTGGCAATGTCGTGATTGGGGCATTTGAAGTTACAAGTACCTCGTCGGGACTAGCGGTTGACATGCACGCGATGTTCCCTACATGACTCCGCCGGCTAGGTGCTTATCTGCTCAAGCTTAAGCGCGTGCTAGGGTTCCCTAAGGTTGCCTGCCAAAAAGGAAGTTGGCTAAGCGGTGTGCCTAAGCTTCAACGTGGAGGAGTCTTACCTCCGAGCCTGCTTAGGAGAGCTGTCGGCAGCTGAGACGGTCAGTGCGCGCTTGCTTGCCGGTGTCGGAATCTGCTCGCACGGCCACACATAGTCGAGGATAAAGACATCTAGAGAGTACGCCGCAGAAGCTAGGCTAGGAGGCTTGGTCAGGTCCCTGGCGCAGATCCAGGTAAGCACGGTGTGTCCCGGACGGATAGAAAGCTTCGCAAAACACTCAGGTACACAGCCAGGCCAGGCCATAAGTGGAATATTGATCAGCCGCGATAAGATGCTGATATCGGCTGGCACGGGCCAATACAAATGTCGAAACGCAGGGACCTGCCGCAAACACTCGGGGCGCGTGGACGAATTAACCGGGTGAAACCGTCAAACTCCCACGCGGCCGCTTGGCAAGGCCATACCAAGCTTTGGGATATATTGCAGCCGTGAGAGGGTAGAGGTGGTGACGAGAAGTGGTTGGAATGGACAAGACGAGGGTCGAGGTCGAGGTGCGGTCGGGTCTGATCCGGAAAAGGCAGTTGCGATCTACGATTGGTGCTTGGCAACTGGAGTTGTGCGTAAGACCCGGGAGAATATGCCGTAGTCAGCTCTGATCATCAAAAACACCAAAATCGTGCGGTTTATCGAAATCGCGACAGTCCTGGAATCTTACTGGACCGCACCTGCACCCAGCTCATAACGGTAGGTGGCAAGCCTTCATCTCCCTGGCACAGCCCTTCGACCCTACCCGTACCCTGGGCGCGGCAGACAGCTAGGAGATGTTCTCCTCTCTCCACTCCGTAGGTAGGCAGGCGGACATTAGGTATTTCCTGCGTCAAATCCGAAGTCCAACCGGGTCAATTTATAGGTAAACGGCTGAATACCTATCTTTGTCCAAGTCTACGAGGGCCAATCAATCTGATGGCCGCAGCAAGTAAAAGTAGGCAGCCCTGCCACATCGTATGACGTACTGTTGTCGGTCTTTTACCAAGCGAACTGGGCCAGGGGTACTTTACATATCACGTGCTCTATCCTTTGATATGCTGCTGGTGCCTACCGAGATAGGTAGGTAACAGGAGTGTGTCCCGAACCCTGATCAGTTGTGAAGGCATCGAGATCCCTCAGACAGGACGTGGCCTGGCGAGACCATCTCTCCACCTTTGCAAGATCTCGTCACTCTTTCTACTGTGTACCGTACTGCTTGGGCTGCAGCTGCAACGCTGCTACCGAGAAGTGGGTCCAACTGCAATGCAATTGTTCCGTTATTTCATCACCACCCTAGTCTCAACTCTTCTTGTCTCAGACGAAATGGACAGTATCGACTCTGCATTCACTATCGAGATCAACGGCAAAGCGATTGCAACGGCCGGCGACAGTAGGGAGTCGCGCTCACAGGCCGAGGTGGCAGCTGGCAAGGATGCAGCTGTCTTCACGCTGAAAGAGGGCCGTCTGCAGTGTGGCGACTGGCAGCTTGGACGATGGATTACAGAAGACCGAAGCTTGCTACCGAAGCGCGTGCTCTGGTTCAAGGCAGATACAGAGGGCGAGCCTTCGGTGGTGCAACGTGTAGTTGCTGAGAAAACAGGCGACTCGTACGCGCTCATATTCAATGGTAGGTGCAGAAGGCGAATAGAGCCGGAGCTGCTGGCATTGTTGTGGCCCTACTGACAGGCCATGTTAGGAGGCCGACTGACGGAAGAAGACGGAAACGTCTTTGCAGACCTCATGGATGGTGAGACAATACGAGCTCTTTATTGCGACGAAACATGTGCTGACAGTTGCAGAATCGCCGGCGAAGGTCACGTTGAGATTACAGTAATGGACTGAGGCGGTAGATAGCGTTCGAGTATGCAATGTTGGTTCTGCTGTCTGTCTGCTGTCTGTCTCCACGTGCAAGCGGGTTGGACTCGCTCCATGCGGTGCGGCTATCCGCCCGTGCCGAGGCCTCGAGCATGCGCGACCAGGCCAGGACACGCCAACTCAACCACTACCCGGCTCCGCAATTTGATGGCATCATGCACATCATGTCCATTCATTGTGTGTTGCTATTATCTCCTGCGCTTTGAACAGTAGTACCTTGTGGTATTGTGCAATCCTCCTCTCGTTGTGACCTCCATACATGAGGCTCCCCTTGGCGGGGGCGCGTAGTCAACGCTGGCCATGTCTGACTCTGTGGGTATGTGTGGACTGGCCGCGCTGCACCTGCACCAGTGAATACTAACAGCCATGCAGACCGCGTCTTCAGCCATGCGCTTAACACGGTCAACAAGATCCGCACAGGGTCGCAGAAGCCGCCATCAGCCACTCGCCTGAGGCTCTATGGGCTGTACAAGCAAGCGATGGGTATGTCGTCGTGAGCGCATACCAAAAGAGCCTGCAGGCTGATACTCGGCAGAGGGCGATGTCGACGGCATCATGGAACGGCCTCAGGGAAGCAGCGAGCAGGACCAGCGCGCTCGCGAAAAGTGGTATGTTAGCACACGACACAACCATACCGCAGCCCAATTGACATGTGAAGGGATGCCTGGAAATACCAAAACGGCCTCTCGCGCACCGAAGCTAAGCGGCGGTACATCACCACTCTCATCGACACCATGCACAAGTTCGCCTCGCCCTCGCCCGACAGCCGCGAACTCGTCGCCGAACTCGAGTTTGTGTGGGACCAGGTCAAGTCCAACGTCCCTTCGTCATCCTCGTCGTCGCCACTGCAGACCCTCAGCCAGCTGGGCCTGCATATACCACCTAGTCACTCATACCTGGGACACAGTAGACGCAGCCAGTCGAGAACACCGGCGCCTATTCGTCAAGACCACCACCATGACGACGACGACGACAACGACGACGACGACCAACCTCTCCAAATCAAAAGCCCCATGTCTCAAAGCGAGGAGGACCTAGAAGAGGAGGAGGAGGCCGAGATGGACCACCAGGAGTTCGTCGATGCCCCCGACTCGCAATACAACCCCAACCTAGACGCCCCAGTCATCGACCACGACCTCGCCCCAAAACCCAAACCTCCAAACCCCAACCCACCCTCCACACCAACACCCGCCCCACGCCTGCGCTCCATCCTCCCAGAATCCATCCCTATGCCCAATTTCACATCCACCCCCGCGCGCGCCCAAGCCCCCACCGGCCCCCCGATCGAATCCGCCGCCGACAAAAAATGGCGCGCCCGCGTTGAACAAGCGCTACAAAAAATGACCGCCGAAGTCGCCGCCCTGCGCGAACAACTCGAGGCCCGCCGCCTTTTCTCCCACTCGCCGCACTACCGCCTGTTCCGCGGTATCTGGCGCTGGTTCATTGCCGCCGTCAAGCACATTGCCCTTGACGTCTTCTTTCTTGGTATTGTCTTGCTGTGGATGCGCAGGAAGAAGGATACCCGGTTGGAGGGCGCAGTTAAAGTTTTGCTGGGGCAGGCTGTGGCCAAGGTGGGCAAGGTCAAGTTGCCGGGTTTGGGGGGGAAGAAAGGGGGTGGGGGAGGGGGTGATGGGTAGGTGCATGTACATACCTAGTAATATGATTCTTTGTACTAGTTATGATTTAGCCCGCCTTTGTGTCCTGGTGGTCAAGTTCGTATAGTAAAATTTGGGAACGAAAAGTTACTCGGCCGGGGCGCGGGCTACTTCGTTCAACCAGGGTAAAATGTGGGTCTTGTTACCGTCTCGCTAATCGTATGTTGATCTCATAGTCTGTGTTGATACTATGGTATGCGGCTCGCTTGCATCACTTGCCGCTTACGTGGATAATCTATCTGTTCGGCCTACTCACAAACACCAAGCAGTTTTTTCTCTGCCTATATATAGGCAAGATGCCCAGCACGCAATTCTCGCTCGTAACAGAGTTCACCCAAAGTGCTCAACCAGCCGAGCGCCCACTTTCCCGTCCCATCTTTGACTTCATTCCCCTCCTAGCCCTCATTTGGAAGCTACGAGTGTCTATATTACCAACAACGTGGCAATCTTCACTTGGGGTTCTAGGCCAAGGCGAAGTCACCGTAAGCCAATCTCTAATTAATATTTAAACCAGCTTTGCGTTCAAACGCTTTGGAGACACTTCCCATACCAACCAAAGGGTACCTGTTCAAGAAATTTTCAACGAGCCCATCGTTCGGAGCAACCCAATCATAAAAGATCATCCTTATATCATTAACCTAGTTGGGGTGTGCTGGAACACACCTGAAGACGATCGAATCTGGCCCGCCTTGGTGTTCTCCAAGTCTCGCCATGGAGACCTGCATCGCTTTGCTACATCTCCGAAGGGCGTCGAGATGTCCGTTGACCAGCGGCTGAAATTATATATAGAGATATGTATCGCCCTTAGAGATATGCATGCGAATAGTGAGTTCTCATTCTACGATCCGAGCTCAAGGAAATGAAGGTTATGCATGCTTGACGGAGTCTCTATGGCCGCTCGGCTTCACTGCAGAGCTAACAAGCCTTTCACGGACATAGTACATGGAGATATCAAGCGACATAATATTTTAATCTTCGACGAAGAAGAAGAAAGAATTCTTGATAATCATGGCAGCGAAACAGCTCAAAGCACTTACTATGCCAAAGTTGCCGACTTCGGGTTTCCAGCGTGGTCTAAAACCGGAAATAATCATGTGATTTTCCCAATTTCATGACCGTGGAATGCTCCGGAGTATCGCCATTGAGGATTTTCCATAGAAAATGCCAAGAAGATGGACATCTATTTCTTTGGCTTACTTTGCTTATGGTTGCTTTTCGCTTCTGATGGAACACTGCTACCCGAAGTCCCTAGTATCGGTGGACGACCTATCAAATTTGATATTCAAGGAAATTAGTAGACTTCATTGGAATCATTCAAAAATAATGATGACGGCCTCCTCATGACGTGGATTAACGTGCTTGTTGGGGAACACAATGGGCTTGATCTTGAACTCCAAGATCGCGTTCCTCAACTCTTCCAGCTGACGCTTGCTTCCCGTCCCGAGTCTTGAACGAGCGACTTCCAGATTCTCATATATTTGCTTGAACCAACGCTGTACGTGAGTTGATATCTATTCTATCAACAGATCCTTCCCAAATGCCTGTGTTAGCGTATTCATATAGGACACTACTAACGTTATTTACTTAACATACTATTGGCATACAAGGGCCAGAGATGATGGAAAATGTACCAGAAGATCTGATGGAGAACCATATTGATGTAAGTTAGCCGGAGGGGGCTCAGTTCTTGCTAAAACGAAATGCAGATAGCACAATACCTCGCTGTATTTTATAATTCCGGTTTTCGACTACGAACCCACATTACACAATATCTTGAAAAGATTGCCACTGAGGCAACAGATAACTCCTTTTCAAAGGAGATGACTGAGCATGCCAAGAATCTCCTCGCTTTTTGTTATACAATCGGCTTTGGTGTACAGCGAGATGCCAGCGTAGCTTCACGGTGGTTGGGTACTTTACCTCCCAGGGGAAGACATAACGTGGAACTTGTGATGAGAGCGAAGAGCATTGATCCCGGTTACCATATTGACCCAAGGCAGGGCGAGCTGTGGCGTTCAGGCCATCTTCATATCCTGGATTTCCCGAGCTATTACGAGTCTCGTGGTTTGTCGGCGAGGGCAGAAAGAACATATACAGGGGAGCTAAGAGACTTGGAGACAGTATGGGGCATTTATCACTGGCTACCCCAGTTGCTGAGGCAGAGGCTTGGCCTCATTTTGATAGGACAGCAACGGTGGAGAGAGGCAGAAAAAGGCCTTAGAGAGCTCCTTGTCCTGCAGCGCAAAGTACTTGGGTCTAAGGACCCCCGAATTATCGAGACTACAATCGCACTAGCCACCATATACAGATCCACTGAAAGCTTATGGGGCGTGACAGATATACTGCAAGACCTCATCCGGGATGGCGAAGGGTTTTGGCAATCACAGCATCCCAGAATACTGGAACTTGAGATCCAACTGGTTACGCAATGGAAGCGGCTCATACTTGCGTATGAGAAACAAGATCCGGAGAACCTACACGTGCAGAGACTTCTACCTCAAGTCTTAGAAAAGATCGAAGATTTTGAAACGATTTGGTCTCGATAACCAAGCGCATCTGGAGACGAGAGCATCCAATGACACTCCAAAGCATGAACTCAATCGTAAATACGCTTATCATTCATGGCCCGTATGGAGGCGCCAATGCGCTAGCTATAGAGGTGTTTACAATATGTAGAAAAACGTTGCGTATCGAAGACGTCCTGCGGTGCACGGCCAC
Source organism: Ophiosphaerella narmari (assembly GCA_028456235.1). Lineage (NCBI taxonomy): Eukaryota > Fungi > Ascomycota > Dothideomycetes > Pleosporales > Phaeosphaeriaceae > Ophiosphaerella > Ophiosphaerella narmari. The sequence goes on along the minus strand of JALNQA010000013.1, from coordinate 652,716 downwards.
CGTGCATCTTGCCGACCTGAAGCTTCCCCAGGGTCGCCCTGAATATGCTAAAATTGTTCTTGAAGAAGAAATACCCGCTAGAATGGCATTGGAAAAGCCAGAGAGCGAAAGCAGTGTTCTTCTAATCGTAAAGCTCGCAACGATTCTTCGCGACCAAGGACAGTTTGGAAAAGCGGAGAGCCTGATGCTTCCTGTGTGCTCGAACGAGACGGGACATGTATATCGGCGAAAACCGCGTGAAGATGGAGCGAATGGAAATGTTAGCAAGTTTGATGCGAGCGCAGGGTCGAAAGGAAGACGCAATGCGGGTCGAGGAATGTGTAGCGGGTATGAGGGAAGTAGCCAATAGCGTCTATTACACCGACAAACCGATCGAGGGGGAAATATCCAACCTAAAAGAACAATTGAGGCTCATCACAGGGGGTTCAAATGACGAAGATACAGACACAAAGTCGATTGCAGAGTCTTGGACGAGCTCTGTAGCAAGTTCTACATGAAAAGTAGCATATTGCTAGGGCTTGGCTCCCTCGTTGTTCGGATTTCAGATCATCCTCAAGTAGAAAATATAGAGTTCTCTAACGATATATTGTTCTAGTCGGCCTCTAAATTCATGTGAAAAGTGAATTGGTCTAAGTATCTATATATTGATTCGCTTTTTTTGTTCGCAATGTCCTAGCTTAAACGCCCAGATAACCTAGGTAACTCAATCAATTCTCTCGTCCCTTCCTATATATGAATACCGCCCAGCATACTCCTACCCCCTTCCTCACATCAGCCTACCCTTCATCCCACTCTCGACCTGAACTTCAAATCTTACGAACCCATCTAATCAAACCATAGCTATGACGTTCTTCACCATCTTCCTTACCGCAATGGTCTCCATCGCCACGGCTTCTCCCACGACCTCCGAGTCTTCCTCTACCGCAAGTGCCTTGGTGCAAATATCCTCCCCTGCTCTAATCGTACCATCTGCCAACATGAAACAGAGCTTTTGGTGCTGGTTCAATCCCATTGGTTGCGAGGTCTCCTGCAAGCGCTAGACCTGCCAGTGGAATCGGGGGTGTATGGACAAGGGCTATGATGGGAAAGCGTGCAGGCGCTAGACGTGGATGGCGCTGAGATGGATGAGGGCACCGGGTTGGGACAACACTTGGTTTTGGGGTGATTGTGCTTATTCGTCGATCAAGTACACAAAGGATTTTTTATTGCAGCAAATCTCGATTTTCGCCTCGCACTCTATCAATCTGCAAACAGCACAATGTAATAGCAAATTTCTTCCTAACCTCTGTTCTTCTGTTCTTTCACACAATACCAAGACTTCCGAATATGTTGATACTTTTTGAGTGTGTCACGAGCACATCTATTCTAAAACATGGATACTTGTACCACGCTTCCATAGCTGACGGCAATGTTTTGTCTCACGGCCTAATGATTTTATTTAAAACGAGATATATTTGTATGCTGCTATAAGTACCAACTTTGTTGTCAGCCGTCGCAAACACTTCCAATTTTAAAGTAAGCATCGACTCTGCGGCCAATTTAGATGATCGTATTTCGGCTTGCCTATGCCCTGCAAGAAAGCTCTAGGCGTAGTCTGCTTATTGCTTTAGTAGACTCATGTAAGTTTGCTGCTCGTATATTTCTTCTATGTCAACGGACTGGACAAAGCATATAAATTGATTCGGAAATTAGATATTACATTTTTGTGAAGACTGCCGAGAGCATCGTAGGCATTCAGGATAGCATATTGGCCCTTGCAAAAAGCAGTCTTATTTTCTGATGGTCGTGGTGGGGGCGGGATGCAATATGTGATTTGACTCGCTTACCTATCAGCGCAGGCAGATTGAGAGGCGCCCGACCTGGGGTACAGGAAATACGAGAAGGGTAATGACTACTACCTATAGAAGTATCCGCCTGCTACGGACCTTCCCGAACTGACAATAATTACGCAAACTTTCCTCCGCCATGACATCCGGAGGATTTTAAGTGAGATATCCGAAATACGAAGATACGAAGGCAAAAATACTACATAATTTATACACAATACGCGGAATGCGAAAACTTTTGCCAGGGTTGACTATACTTCTGCATCCAGCTTTAATATATGCAAACAACGATGGACTCCAGCTGGGGACAGAGAGATGTATAAATAAGAGTCCGCGCAGGCACATTGAAAGAACAGCAAGTAGCCTGACCATCTCCTTAAAGTATTGTCCAACACACACACACACACACACCCAACCTTCTGCAAAAAGGATCAACATGAGACTCCAACTTGCTCTCCCCGCATTTCTAGCCATGCTCGGCTACGTCGAAGCCGGCACCCAAGTCAACTGGTACGGCTGCAGCGGCGAATCCGGCAACACCGTTTACGAGGGCGGCATACTGCATCTCGCGACCAACGTCGACGGGTGGAGAAGGACAAACCTGTGCGGCGTCTTGGTACCTCCTCCTGGGTCCGACCGTTGCAACTTCTACACCGTGGGCAAGGGCGAGATTGGAGGCACCACGTACACGTGCAGCGTTGCATCCGGGAGGTGCAACACGCGCGCCTGGAAAGCTATCAAGTCGTACGAGTGTTGGACGTCCTAGAGGGCATGGGGGGAGAAGGGGGGTGGGGGTGAGAGAGATGGGGAGCTTTGTGGGGTAGGCTGGGATTAGGAGAGGTGCGCTTGTTTTGGGTAGATGTATCTTAATGGAGGGATACGGGGCTGGGATTTTCGGGTGGCTAAGATGGATGTGAGGGCGGTATTGTGCGTGTAGAGCAATCGAATAAGCTACTAATATCGATTCGATAAACAATGGTCTTACCGTGTGGTTTACCGGGACGTGTAAAACGCTCCAGGGCTGTATATGGAGTTGAGTAACCTCCATGAAACAAGCTCTGTAGCATGGCAGCACGTGAGCTTTACTCGTATACTTATGAGAGTCGCAATCACACAAGACAGGAGGAGGAGGAGGAGGAGGAGGAGGAGGAGGAGCAAAATAGCAAGTAATTTTAGCCATAGTATATTTATTAGAGCACTCATTATGTGCGTGATTGTGAACCGTCTAAACAAAGAACAAACTAATCGTACACCAAACCCCAAGCCATCACTTCACTCCCTCCTTCGCCTAGCCCGAGCATCGCTCAACGCCTTCTCAGCCATCTCGTAACTCTCCCGCTGAGCGGCTTCGTCGAACGTGCCAAACTCATCCTCCTCCTCCACCAAAGCCACCGGTGCCTTGCCTTTACCTTTGCTAGAGCCTCCTTGCGAAACAGGAGGGGTAGCAGTAGCAGTAGCAGGCGTTGAGGGGCCGGCAATAGGAGCATCGTGTGCTCTCGTCTTGATGACGTTCTGCGTCGTTGGTCGCTGGGCTGGTGGCGCTCCAGCAGACGCTTCGCCCATGAGGCTTGAAAAGAACGACGTCCCTGTCGATCTTGATGGGGTTGACAGCTTGCTATGAGCCGTCGATTGACTTGCTGCAGGCGGGGCAGCACTTGTGACCTGGCTCAAGGGGGACCGCCCATGAGGTAAAGTACCGCCGGCTGCTCTGGGAGGCGCGGTCGGTATGCTGAAGGTACTTCTCTGGTTTACCGTTGGAGCGGTGGTCTGAGGCCCTTGGGGTTGAGTACCGCCGGCTGCTCTTGGAAGCGCGGTCGGTATATTGAAGGTCGTGCCCTGGTTGCCCGTTGGCGCGGGGGTCCGATTGACCTGAGGTTGCGTACCGCTGGCTGCTCTGGGGAGCACAGTCGGTATATTGAAGGTCATGCCCTGGTTACCCGTTGGCGCGGGGATCTGAATAGTAGTAGGTGCTTGGGGAGCACCAAAGGAGGTCTGTGGAGGGGCGAATCCACTCGTCGCTGCTGTGACAGGGGCAGGTCGGAGGGTTGGTGGGGCGGGGAGGCTTATGGTGGTTGCACTGGGTTGAGAGAGAGGCCCTTGTGCTGACCATGAGGATGAAGAGGAAGCTGTTGCCGCTGGTGCCCGCGATGATGACGAGAATTGAGGGAAAGCCGTCAATTTTGGTGCCTGGAAAGCTGATGACGACGATGACGACGAGGATGAAGAGGAAGCCGTTACCGCTGGTGCCCTCGACGATGACGAGAATTGTGGGAAAGCCGTCAATCTTGGTGCCTGGAAAGCTAGTGACGACGATGACGACGATGAAGGGAGAGCCATCAAAGTTGGTGCTCGGAAATATGACGATGCCGATGAAGATGAAGCTACTGGAGCATCTAGCATGTCTTCGTCTTGCCTAGTCCTCTGGGGAGCCTGCTGGACTGGTGCTGGAGCGTCTGGCATGGCTTCGTCTTGTCCAGTCGTCTGGGTAGCCTGCTGAGGTGGCTGAGGAGCTTGTTGGGCTGGCTGTAGATTTTGCCGAACCGCGGCGAATCCCGATGTCGATGCCGATCCCCAACTGGATGCCCATGAAGTTGATGGGGCTGCTGGTGGAGCTTGCTGGGCTGCAGGTAATACCGATGCCCATAAAGTTGATGATGCTGGTGGCGCATCGGTCATTTCGATATTGTCCTTGTCGGTGCTCTGGGGAGGTTGCTGCGTCGCCGCTGCGTCGACCATGTCGATGTCTTGAGTGGCAGCTTGGGCGGGAACCTGGTTCTGCAATGCCGTTTGTGTCACCATGGATGAAGGCAAATGTCCAAGAGTACTTTGGTTCACTGTGACGTCGACTATAGGGCTGGTCCTCACGCCCTTCATTCTGTCTTGGTTTTCCAACGACTTGCCCTTGCTGCCGACTCGATCAGGGGTCCTCTTTGTGACCCGATCCTTGTTCTTGTGTTGAGGGAACGCGCGGTTGCCCTTGCCCCTTTCCTGTTCTAAGACAGAGGGGAGAGCACCATCTCGAGATGCCGCGCGTTTCTTGCCGTCGCTCATGAGCCGACCCGAAGGGCTTTGTTCGGAAGTCGATGAAGGGGAATTGAAGAGCTCACTCGAAAGCTTTTGCTCAGGGGTCGATGAAGAGGCGTTCATGAGCTCACCCGAAGGCTTTTGCTCAGAAGAGATAGAAGCGGAACCATGGGGCTCACCCGAAGGCTTTTGCCCAATGAGCTCACCCGCAGGCTTTTGCTCGGAAGAGGTGGAAGAGGAACCGTAGGGCTCACCCGAAGGCTTTTGCCCAATGAGCTCACCCACAGACTTTTGCTGGAGAAAAGATGGCAATGGAGAGGGAGGGTCATCGTGCTCAAGCAAAGGAGTTCGCTTCAAATGCGGTCTCATTGTCCAATCCGATTCTTGTGGGGCGAAGACAGGCCTCTTGCCAAGGGCTCGACGTGAAAGTGGACCAGGGGACTGAACCTGCCTCGAGGCTGGTGCTCTCACAATCGGCGTCTGTTCCTCTTTGACCACTGGCGGCTGTGACGGGGCCGGTAGTGGCATCTGTTTCTCTTCGGCCACCGGTGGTTGTGACGGGACCGGTGGTGGCCGCTCTGGAGTGTCCGCAAACAGTGTTGGTGCCGGGAGGGGGAATTCCTCAACTATTGGCAGTGTTAGTGAAGCCCATTTACATGCATTTGTGAAGGTGTTTGACTTACTAGGGATAGAGAAGACCCAAAACCCGAGATCCCAGATTGCCTTGAGACCGAGTCTGAGAGTGGCCAATAGCAAGTAGATCACTATGTAACCGATACCAACTAGCAAGCGCTGCAATAAGACCATCATGGGCTTCAAGGCTGCAGAGTATGCTTCGGAGGCCATCCATAAGAGGATCATTGCGATACGGAAAGAAACTCGGGGGACAGCAGCTCTCACAGCCTCAGAGCGATAAAGGCGGTATCCTATTGACGTGGTGAGGCCGCCAACAGTGACGGCTTGGCCGAGACGCTTTAGATAATAGGATGTGCTTGTCCACGATGGGATAATCTCGCTTGTGGAGAAACGAACAAAGCGAAGGGGAGAGATGGCGTAGTACCGCAGGCGGATCCACCCATTCAGGGGGAATGCAGAGAGGGCGAGAATGCGAGTAGAACTATCCTTGAGCTTAGTCCTGGAGAGCAGAGAGGCATCCAAGATCACGGTTCTGTTGAGTATCCACCATTGTATGAGAGGCGACCCGACCCTGCTAACCCCCTCGTCAATCATGCGTTGAAGAACGAGCTGCATATCAAGTAGCCACCTCCAGACTTTGTTCCAGTCAATGGATGGTACAGTGAACTTGAAATACCTGCGGCCCCTGATTGGCGATGGCGATGGCGATGGCGGGGGTGGGTAGTCTGGTTGTTGTGATGAGCATGACGTGGGTGTGGCGGTAATGCTCCAATCGCCCGAAGGCATAGAGGCATTGAATGAGCTGTTGACGAGAGCATGGGGCGAGACATTGGCCATGGCATTGGATGGCACGTTGACAATGGGTGGTCGGGGGCTGGCACCAGGGTAGTCGTGTTGAAGTACCGTATTGTAGTCCCAGATCATTTCCGGAATTGCGAAGCCCACATGGAGCACAGACATGGCAGCGAAACCGCCATTAGGTGGCTGGAGGAAAAGCTGGAAAGCGAAGGCAAGCACGAAGGTCACTGCCCGAGTGATGGTGATACCAACAACCATCTTGAAGGCGTGCCACAAGAGACGGATGTTGGTGTAGAGTTGTCTGTAGATTTGTATCCCAGCGGGATTGTCCTGGGGTGGGAGTTGCGGGAAATTGATGACTTTGCTCTAGGAGCGGAAAGAAGGCTCTTCGCTTGGCGCGCAAAGATGCTTGGAAGAAGTAGGTTGGCTTACTGTATCCTCTGCTCGGCAACTATGAGTTTGAAATCATGGTTGAGGGTGAGGTGGATTGAAGCTACAGTGAGGTTGGGTGTGGTGGAAGAGGCAGAGGAGTAGCGGGGTATAAATACACTGTGGGTGGCGGCCAGAAAAAAAAAGGCCAAGCAAGGACGAGGTGAATTACTGATTAGCGTCGAGGTGAATCAATAATTAGCGTCAAAACAAACAGGGCATTGTGGAGCTACGAAGTGAAAGTCCTCATGGGGGTGAACCGCGTGTAGAGGGAAAATACAGAGAGCTGTGCCGAGCTTGACGCATGACGGCACATCGAGTGTGAGAAAGGTATGACATGTCTATCGAGTACTTATATTGAAAAAGATACTTTGTGTTGCTACAGGGCCGGAGGAGAATTCAGGGGCCCATGTTTACAATGGCAATCAAATCCCAAGGCCTTCCGCCAATGTGGCCTGCGTCCTGTGTTTTCACATGTTTGCCTACGAAGCAGGCTTGATACTGGTCCCAGTCCGCTTGCGGTCCAACCCAGATGATTAGTTGCACACTGTCGCTGCCGTACAGATCCAAGTACTCGCTGATCAGGCCAACGCGCCGGGGGTATACGAAGAGCCATGCCGCTGCTTGGCCAGCAAGAGGGTCTAGGAAGCGGGATCCGTTGACCGTGCGGTGGTTCATCATAGGCAGATATCGATTGGGGCTTGGCTCGACTTCGACACCAATGACGTGATGGGTGAAAGGAGCAGTCATGAGATAGGCTTCCAGAAGGCCAAAACCGCAGCCAACCGAGAGGACAATTTCTGGTGGACGGGGAAGCAGTGAGTGCAGATAGGCGACAAGGGGAGAGCTGAGAGCCAGACAACACCCTGGGTGGGCGATGGGCTTCTCAGTGAGGAGAGGCATTGTGTCGCTCTCCGGGCTAGATTTGGGCATGGATGGTGCCATTGCAGTTCCAGAAGCCGTGGTCAGGCTGTTCTACAGATCCAAGAAGTTTCTATCGCCACAATGTTTCCAGGCCTGCACATTGCCATCCGACAAACCGATGAGTTGACATGAGGTTGCTCGGCTAAACTTTCCCCCGGCCGGGCTGCAGGCAGGCTGCAAGGAGCTATGACGGAATCTGCAAACAGATGCAACGGGACACGGGACCTGGTGCCTGCACGCCTGCGCGCCCGCGCGCCCACACCCCGCAAACATCCGGCTGCCAGCCACTTGTGATTGTGCATTCCCGTTGCGAAGCTCTGCAAGCTTCAGCCAGATACGTGGTCCCCCATAGTTGGCCCATCATGGCTCGCTTGAACCCCTTGTCCTTCACGCCCGCGCCCGTCATCTTCTTTACCTCGGCCCTGTACATAGCTCTTGTTGCTGTTTTGCTCACTGTCCATCTGCGCGTGCCCCCATACCCCTCTAGCCTGCCCAGTGGACTCAACCTCACCGAAGCCTGGCATGATCTGAGGGCCATCACTCACCAGTTCCATCCGTATAACAGCCGCGACAATGATCACGTGCGCGACTACCTGCTGTCGCGCGTGCAGCACATTCTCGGCTCAAAGGACCTGGGCGGCAGGCACGTCGAGATCCTGGACGACAATATTGCCAACGTCACGTTTGCAGAGGCCAACACCACCGTCTACTTTGAGGGAACCAACATTATCATCGCCATCCGCGGATCCGACGACGACGAGCCGTTCCACTCGCCGCAAAGCTCCCCCCCTGGAGAGCGGCGACGCAACAATGGCGGTGTGCTTGTCAATGCCCACTACGACTCGGTCAGCAGCGGATACGGCGCCACCGATGACGGCGTGGGAGTCGTCACCGTCCTTCAGCTCCTGTCCTACTTCACGGAGCCCCAGAACTGGCCCAAGCGGACCATCATCCTGCTTCTGAACAATGGCGAAGAAGACTTCTTGAACGGCGCCAAAGCTTTCATGCGCAACCCCATCTCGCAAATACCCCACACCTTCGTAAACCTCGAGGGTGCAGGAGCCGGTGGCAGGGCCACTTTGTTCCGGAGTACAGATACCGAAGTCACCCGGTATTACAAGGGCGCAAGCCACCCCTTTGGCACTGTCGTCAGCGCCGATGGATTCAAGAAGGGGCTCATTCGCAGCGAAACCGACTACGCCGTCTTCTATGGGGAGCTTGGCTTGCGCGGCCTGGACATTGCCTTCATGGAGCCAAGGGCGCGCTATCACACCGTGGAAGATTCAACGCGTGAAACCTCGATAAATTCCGTTTGGCACATGCTGTCTGCAGCTCTTGCCACCACATCTGGCCTTGCTTCTGATACTAGCGAAAAGTTCAGCAGCAATCCCGACGACCGCGAGCCAAACAATGGCAAGGTAAAGACCGGACGTGGCAGCGACGGCGTTTGGTTTGACATATTTGGGAAAGTCTTTGTCATTTTCCAACTGCACACAATGTTTGCCTTGTGTGTAACCCTGCTGGTTGTGGCGCCTTTGATGCTCATAGGCCTTACTATTGGTCTCTCCAAAGCAGACAAGAACTACCTCTTTGCCAGGCGAGCTTATGTGTACTCATCCGATGATGATCAGCCTGTGCATCTCTATGGGTGGAGAGGATTCTTTCGTTTCCCCATCGTTTTTGTCACTGCCACGGCTGTGGTTGTTGCTCTGGCATACCTAGTTGTGCGCATCAACCCATTTATAGTATACAGCAGTCCATTTGCTGTCTGGAGGTATTGCATCCAATTTCTCTCTTTGCTATATCGCTAATTATCCACACTAGCATGATGCTGTCGGCGTGGTTCACTGTAGCTTGGTTCCTCTCTCACGGCGCAAGCGTCATGCGACCATCTGCACTTCAACGCATGTATGCTCTGATTTGGTTGTTTTCAGGATCCTTCGCCCTCCTCACGCTGGTCACGGTTCTCGCTAACAATTATCAAATGGCCGGTGGCTACTTTGTCTTGTTTTATTCCGCAGGCATCTTCGTTGCTCTTGTCCTCTCGTACCTCGAACTCTTCTTCGCACCTCCAAAGACAGCTTTTGCCCGCATTTCCGAACAGATAGAGGAATCTCGACGCAACTCCGAATCTACAAGTCGACCACTGACTGGCACAACAAGCATCGCACGGTCCGATGAGCGCACACCCGTGGACGATGACGCAACAGAAACAACCTCGCTTCTCCGGGGCGACCGACGCAGCTTCGCACGGTACAGCGGCAGACAAGAGTCCATCGATAATGGGGACGGCGATCGTGGAGACGGGATACGGCGGCTGGATCTCAAGCAGCCATACCCCGGAGAACAAGAATGGAGTGGTAAATTACCTGGCTGGATCTGGTTTCTCCAGCTTTTGCTTGTGGCGCCAGTCGCAATCATCCTTGTCGGGCAGATAGCGCTCTTGGTGACATCAGCGCTTTATCAGACACCGTCCGACGGCAACGCGACACTCTTCATCTACGTTGTTTTTGCTGGTATAACCACGCTGCTTCTCGCGCCAGCTACGCCCTTCATCCATCGGTTCACCTACCACGTACCTACTTTTGTATTTATGGTTTGTATTGCGACTGTTATCTACAACTTGGTGGCGTTTCCGTTCAGCAGGGAACATCGTTTGAAGGTTTACTTTGGCCAGTTGGTGGACTGCGAAACCGGGATCAACATGGTAACCCTGACCGGGTTAGATGGCTATATCCAGCGCATTGTTGCAGAGATGCCCAGCGCGCAAGGCAAGCATGTCAATTGCACGACTCCAGAAATTGCGACGCGCAAGGAGCTCAAGACGTGTTCATGGGTGGGGTTGCCTGCCAAGGTCGTGCCAAACGTTGATTCGGTCAGCAACAAGACATACACTGACAGCTGGATGGACTACTCGATAACAAAAAGCAACAAAACAGGCCAGGCCACCATCCGTGTAGCTGGTCAGAATACGCGTGGTTGCCGCATCAATTTCGACTCACCAATTTCTGATTTGACCGTTGCCGGCGCCGTTTCAGATCCTCGGTTTAATGCCGTTGGCGAAACAGGAACCCGGGAACTTCGACTTTGGCACCGCGAATGGTCTCAGCCGTGGGACGTTAGCGTGTCATGGAACGCCAAGGAGAATTCGAAGCTTTCTGGAAAAGTCATCTGCCTCTGGTCGGACGCCAATGCAGGCGCTATCCCTGCCTTCGACGAGATTCTACATTATCTACCCGTGTGGGCAATCCCTTCAAAGATCAGCGATGGCCTTGTTACAGGCTCTAAGCACTTCCAAATATGAGCCGGCTAGCCACCGAGTGGCCCAGGTTCTCTAAATCCATGTCTCCAAGTCCTTTACCGTTGCTACGATATCCTTCTCGGACGCATTCAGCGCGGCGTCAGGTCACTTTCTGCTCCACAAGTTATTTAGGCACTCATGCATCTTTCCGTTTTCATATACCTTTCCCCCTCTTCTCGATTCGCGCTTTTGTCTATTCTCAAGTTTTCCTCCCGCTTCCTTCTCCATATCTGCATATTCTATTCGGTACATAGCACCGTACGCGGTTTCATATCAACGATAATAAAAAGGAATACCACGACCCACAAAGCTTGTTCCGGAGCATCTTCTTTGCGTTTAGGACTGTGGCATCATCGCACATCGCGATTTGAATGCATTAGTCTGAATCACAAAGTTGTTTGCTTCACAATCATCCGTGTCCGCAGTTGTGTGCTACAGTCCGGTTGACATCGTTAACGCCACAGCACCCAAAGAACCTAAAGATCACTAGTTCAACACCTGCGCGTTGGGTGTTTGCCTCGGTCGGAATCAAACATTCTAGAACAGTACAATCCTCTGCTTCTGGGAGCATTGGCGTATTCCTCGTTGAAATACACTGAGAAGTCTTATTGGTGTCAAACTGATAGGTACGCCTAAATTTGGTGCCTGAGCCCGCCCGGATGGGAGGCGAGAGCTGCCAAAAAAATAACTATCGATAAAAGGTGGTAAAATGAACCTTCACACATGGCAATGTTATAACAAATGGCACAATGTATTTGTACAACATCTGGATGCTGTTTGAAATAAGACTTGAACGTTCGCTGACTGGATCACAGAAGCACTACCTATTTGTATGACCCGTGTCCATCATTGACGTGCGGCCGAGTTGCATTGCGGCGCATTGCGGAACCAACGTGCAACCAGACTCAGGCGAGCGTCATTGCAGCTTGAACGTGTCGCGGAACGGACGTGCAACTTTTAATACCGTGCTCACCTTCGTGTCGACTTCTTTGGTCGATTCTGTGCCTGCGTGTGCTCATTCTCAGTAGTAGCGGCTCCTTGGTATCATCTACGCGCTATATTTGCCTGCGCCGAAGTTTTACATGTCAACCTTCAGAGTATCATCTCCAAGTTGATGATCGCTAATTATCATAGTCATGGCTTCGTTCGACGTGTTTGAGCGTAATATGGATGCGGACGCTAATGCCCCTGACGAATCGGGCCATTACCCTCAAGTTTCATCGGTTGCTGAAACCTCTATGACGCGCCAGAGCTCTGTGCACTCCGTTCTGGCCAAGTCTGACGCCTCAAGCCCCCCAAATAAGGCAAATGACGGCCGGCCAATGGCACCTTCGACATCAGGAGTTACAGATCCCATATCCAATACAAAGGATACCAATGAAGAAATCGTGCGACTCCAAGGCGTCCTCGCTGACCTAAAAACAGCACACAAAGCTAAGGAGATCCTGTTACGACGAACCAGAGAAGAACTCAAGAATGCTCGCGAGACGCTAAATGAGACATTCGCCGAGTACTGCAGATTGCGCGAAGAAATGAAAACGACCAAGCAAAATATGTCAAGAGAGCATCAAGCCATTATCTATCGAAAAGATATCGAGCTCTTTGCCCTGCGCAAAGGCAACGAACAGAAAGAGAAGTATATCATGGAACACGACGCTAAGCTAGAGGAGGTGTTCCAGCAGCAGAGGGCGACGGTCGAATTGAAAGACGCACAACTAAAGTTACTGAAAGAGCGCTTGACTCGCTTAGATCGCCAGGCAAGTCCGAAATTTGGTCATGAGTATGAGGAGAAAAGGGAAGGCGATCAGGCGCTAGAGGTTCGACTTCTACGCGTGAAGAAGGGACGAAGTGTGACAGATCCTGAGGACCGGAGTTCAATGCGACCCGATTCGCTGAGTGCCGAGGAGGAAACCATTGCGGGTCTACGTGAGCAACTTGCCGTTGCCAAGAAGGCAACCGAGGAGGTTGTCAATCAGCAAGCCGAGTTACAAAGAGCATGGGATATCACAAGGAAGGTACAGGAAGCCTTAAAGGAAGAGCGAGCGCTCCACGCACAAACCCGAGAGCAATTGCAAGAGTTGGCGACCAAACTTGAAGAGGAGCAACAGAAAGTTCGCACCAGTTCTACAGCCCGACTTCCGACTATTGAAGAAGATAAGGACGAGCTTGAGGCAATGTTTGATACTGCACAGGAAGACAATATTCGACTCCATACAAAGCTACATGTGCTGGAGAAAAGACTACATGATGCGAATGCTCGTATGTTTACTTCCGAAGAAGAGGCAGAGGCTCTACGAGCTCAAGTGCGGCTAGAAAAAGCCATCAGCGATGACCTAAAGACGGCTCGTCCGAGCGTTGTGCATCGCGCACACTTTCAGAGGATGGAAGGCCAACTCAAAGAGGTATGTAAATTTTAGTCACATAACCGCAAATACTTTGGCTAATATATCAACGCCAGAGCCGAGATGCCCTTGCTGCGAAGGCTGAGGAAATTGACTCACTAAAGAAGAATATCGCTGGAAAAGACAGTTGTGTCAAAGACCTCCAAGCGGAAGTAGACGCCGCGGTGAGCTTTCGCACACAGGACCAAGACGAAATCGAACGTCTCAAGCAAGTAGTCAGTGAACTTCAAGCTACAAAGGACCAACTCATGCTTGACCGCGAACGCCTTGCATTGCAACGCCCACGTATTCGCATCCCATCAGCAGAACGTACTTCGGCGCGGTCAAGTGGGGCGACTCTCACGCAAGGACCGAACGCACCACTGGGACGGTCGTCAGATGAAACTGCAACAGAGGCGTTACCTACGACACCCCTACCAGCGGTGGATGAATCAAATAACAGCATCCAAGAGACTCCAAAAAGACATATACGGAGTAAAAGTACCCCGAACCGATGGAGTCTGATATCTAATGATGCGCCACCACCTGAGCTAAGGGCCTTGAAGAGGCGGAGCCTAGGATTCAGAGACCTCGTTAAAAAGATGGTCAAGAAAGATCCAAAGTCAGACACCGTGATTGAATCAATGGAGACTGAAGGGTGCGGAACAAGTGAAAGACCGAAGAGCAGAGCTGTACCGGCTACAAGTAACAGCAACAACCTTCCCCGCCCGAACACAGCGGCGCCTACGGTCAGAAGCCAAGATCCGCTCTGCACCGATTCGGCAACCACAATGCCGCAAAACGCCAGGCCTCCTAATGTGAGAAGAAATACACCCAGATATTACGCATCACAAGCGGCGAACGATAACGATGATGATGAGAGACCAAAGACTGCGGCGGGGTCAGCGAATAGACGAAGCTGGGGTGCTGCGTAAGTATATGACCAAACGAGTTGTTATCAGGCATACACTAACAGCATGCAGGAACAAGCTCAAGCGGAGGACCTTGTATTAGCCCTTAAAGGGCAGTAAATACCTAGCATGCGGCGTTTTGGGGGGGGGGGATAGGTCTGGGGTTTTCACGGCATTGTTTGGTGTTTTTATCTGCGATTATTGGCTGAAGGTTCAGGATAGACGTACGAGATAATGTTTTACGGCTTTAGAATACACGATTGGTTGATGTTGGAGCTCACATGTATCCCTGATCCACCCTGTCGCATTAGATTAGCGCTTTCGGCTCTTCGCATATCAACGCGATAGGTCAGCCCTGCTTCGGAGAGAATCCGTGTTCCCGCTCACCGCTTGTCGTCCTATGGAACGACGCATACATTAATTCACTACGCCAAAAGTCGATTTTTTCTCGAACTCTCAGAATCCGTTCTTTTTCTGTATATTTGATTTGTTTCCCAACAAAGAAGGATAATCGTCATGGATAGGGACGCCCGGATCGTGATAGTTGGAGCTGGAGTTTTCGGACTAAGCACTGCGTACGAACTCAGCGAGAGAGGCTATCGCAATATCATTGTGCTTGATCGCCATGTGCCTCCTGTATCGAGATACCAATTCCTGCACATTTTTACAGTCCTTTTCTGACTATGCTAGGTGCCAGATGGATCCAGTGTCGATATTTCCAGAATCATTCGATTTGACTATGCTGCTCTGCACTACACCAAGTTAGCTAAGGAAGCATATGATTTATGGTCGTCATCTCCAATCTACGAAAAGGTGTTCTTCAAGCAACCTTTTATCCTGGCCACGGCGAAAGACGCTGGACGGGATTACATCAATAAATGTTTGGGAAACCTGCGCCGTCTCTCACTACCCTGGCAGCAGATACACAGTGCGGAAGCGGCAAAGACAGAATTCCCAACCTTGACAGGAACTCTACCTACGCCTGAATTCTATGGATATTGTAATTCCCAGGCCGGCTGGGCGGACGCCGGACTTGCAATCACCGATTTGCGCGATCGTTGCATCGAAGCCGGAGTCTCATTTATCAGCGGAGCCCACGGTACCGTCACCGACTTCACAAAAGACGACAAAACCGGAAACATCACGAGCGCAAAGACGCAATCCGGAAACCTCGTACACGGTGATCTATTCGTGCTGGCCACCGGATCCTGGACATCTCGACTTGTACCAATGTACGACTCGGTTCTTTCCACAGGCCAAGTCCTCGGCTTCCTCAAGCTCACAAAAGAGGAGGAACACACGTACAAGAATCTCCCCATCTATATTAACATTGACAGCGGCTGGTTCTGCTTCCCCCCGCACGAACGAACGGGCTACCTCAAGCTCGCCGTGCACGGCTGGGGCTACACGCACGCCCGCCCAAGCACCCAGCACAACGAGAGCATCGCCGCGCTGTCGTCCCCGCCCACCGCGCCCCGGCGCGCGCGCACGAATTTCGCGCCGCACGATGCCGTCCAACGCCTGCGCGACGGGCTGCGCGAGGTGCTTCCCGAGCTTGCTGGGCGCGAATTTGACCGCACGGCGGTTTGCTGGTACACGGATACGCCGACTGGCGACTTTGTCGTCGACTACCACCCGGACCATGCAAACCTGTTTATAGCAACCGGGGGCAGTGGACAGTGAGTTTTAGACCCCCCGCGCGCGCGCCACCAAAAGATGTGGGGGTTTTTTTTTTTTTTTTTTTTTTGTGAGGCTAATCGTTTGGGTCATTTTAGCGGATTCAAGTTCCTTCCTGTGTTGGGGCGGTACACGGTTGATGCGTTGGAGCGCTGTTTGGCCGACGATTTGAAGGCCTTGTGGCGGTTTAGACGCGAGTATCGTGGGCACGATGCATTTGAGGGGGATGGGAGTCGGGGCGGGCCGATGAGGAGGGAATTCACGCAGGAGGAGAGGGCGATGCTGTAGGCATGCAGGGTACTAGTCTAGTCAAACTACAGTACGTACAGTCCCATGCCTAACGTTTGTCTACGTGATTCGCACCCCCCACCCCGCATGCAAGGTGCGATTCAGGAAAGACGCTTTTTTCTCCTCGTATCTGTGGCGGGTTTATCAAGAGAACGAATTCGGGCATTGTATCCAGTTGTTTGATAATGGGACCGGGATACCGGGAAGCTTAACGTGGCAGTGGTTGATGCCGGTCACGCGGACGACGATCTCGTTATTAATCCGATCACATGATAAGGGCCAAACAAGGCATACCGTGGATGCACAATGTGCTATCATGGCTGATAAAGTAGAGGAGTGGCAGATAGCGGGCGCTTTGAATCACCGGAACGAAATTGTATCGGGTCGAAGGTGTCACGCGAGTAACGGTTCTTAGTGCCACATCTGCATTCACCGACCAGACCAGAGTCTCCAGAATTTGATTGGCCTGCGCATTTGTGGTCGATAATTATCGATTCCGAGATTTGGGTCCTGCAATCGATTGTTCGATACGGGATATCAAAGCGACACGACAACTTTCATAAGATACCGCCATCCCACCAATCAAGGTTCGCGCCGCTTGGCTGATAGAATCTGATATCTACATCTTGAAGCACTTGAGTATCGTCCGGAGTCCATGCCCAGTCAAGCAATGGGGGAAGACCATTCGGACTGCAATGTGACAGCTCCATGCTTTGCGAGAAGTCCTGAGCCCCTACGAATGTATCGGCAGCTTGAGGCATACTGCTTTCGTCCAATTGATTTGTAGCTGGTAAAAAGGAATGATCAGGAGGCGCGGCGTAGTTCCCGAATGGGTTATGAATATCTTCAGACGGGGATACGATATCAGGGTCTTCAAGGGTAAACTCGCCCTGTCGCAAGCTAAAGTTTATGCTTTGTTCCTGAGCAAAGGATGACTGGAAAATCCCCTTTCCTTGATGATCTGCTCGGAAACCATCGATTTCGAGGATGTCCCACATCAAAGATACTCTTTCCCTATCGATGTCTTGCGCATCGTGTTGTGTAGGTCGCATGTTGAACATGCAATGAAGGAATTTATTCATTTTTGTTGCCTATCACGTTTTCTTAGCATATTCACAACATAATGCAGGTGTTGTTGCTCACTAAAAATTGGCAAAGGGGCCATTTAGGACCCCATTCCGTCACAAATGCACAGCATATATGTAAATTCTTCATCGCCGATGCTCGTATCGCGGCATCAGAGGCCCGGCTCCAGTAGGTATGTAATGTAGTAGCAACCACGGCAGAATAAGTGAAGGAAGGGTCGCTCAAATGCAGATCCTTCGCCTTGGCCATTTCAAGCAGGCGGCTGATCCATGTACTATGCAGCAATGCCAGATGAGAGGAGTTTTTCCAAAACATGTTCGTACCCGTGATGGTTTTGGGTTTTGTTGCTGAGAGCAGGAACGGGTGATTTAATATGCAATGGACCGTATGATAGTTAATCTGAACACGTAGCCAGGGAAGCCAATAATCTCGTTTGGCAGATATCTCGGCTATTGACCTATGCGAAAAGTTTGCTGAGTCGTACCGGTAAAAGTCTGGGAACGTTCTTTCCAAATCCAGAATATGTGAGTTTATGAGAGTGTATGTTGAGCCGGGCTTCCATGGTTCTCCCATTGTGCCCTCTGCACATTTGGAAACGTAGAACCTGATGTTTGTCCATAGGCTGACCATACTCACCATATGAGCCCATATTCCTAACGACATATCCCCGTCATCGCTGTATGATTCATACGGGAGTAAAGGGCAAGGACTGGATGATTGTTGAAGGACGGACTCCATCTTGAGATAATGGGGATGATGAATGTCCTCAATGAGAGAGGGTGTTCTTTCTTCCTGGCCAAATATATAAACTAGCATGAAGATACTCCAAATAAGTTTCCGTTGTTCTTCAAGCTTGAGCGATCTCTCTGATGATAATTGGGTTTCTAAGCCAGAGCTGGTGAGTAGCGTTCTGGCAAGTGTGGTATTGAATTTTGCAAGACTTATTTCATTCGCTGTTACTGATTAGTAAATCAACTGCGACCGAGTACCGAGATTACTTACATAAAATGTTGGAATATGCAAGAAGACATAAGGCTTGGAGAATAGCGAGATCTACACTCCCGGTTGCAATCCTTAACATGATTTGAGTTCTGGCGGACTCGCTATATGTTTGATGAGAGACTGAATTTTCTTGGTCTGCGTTATCACTTGAATGCTGTGCAGCAATACTCAATATAGTCAGAAGTAGCTCCTCGCATGAGTTTACATTCAGGGAACCATCGCGATCGAAAAGCCAGAGAGGTTGCCTATGTGCATATTTGAAATAAAATTCAATAGCACGCTTGATGATTTGGTGGGATGGGAGAAGACTGATGAAGTCAGTGTTGTCATCCTCGTTGTCGCCGCACGCATAGTTTACTTGCCCTGATGAGGTTGGCGAACTTTGTACCGTGGTCATAGGGCTAATTTCAATTTCAGTAACAGCATGTGGCAGCCTAGTATGAACACTGTGATTTGCTGAGTATTAATGCGAAAGACAATGTTAGGAATATCCAGGAGTGCAGCCTCACCATGGGTTATCATATACCAAATCGATCCTGCCTTCAAGCTGTGTGACTCTTTCTTCCTGTATTAATTTTTAGTATCCAGAGAGAACAGATTTCTTTCGAGGAGATGAATTACCAAACGGTTATTTGAACTACGACTTGGACTGCCACCATTCGATCGGCTATTAGGATATAGACAGCTTTGCTTCAGTCGAACACAGTGCGAACATGACGGCTTTTCCCCTGGGCAGCGGATCTTTTTTCGCCTGTGGTCTCGTCTTAGATTGTAATATTCACATTGTCGTGTGAACAATTACTTACCGACAGTTGCTGCATGCTTGTGACACACGTTTGTAATTCCGTGGCTTTCTGCTTAACGGCATAGAATGGTATCGCATTCTAGAAGACCTGTGTTTGAGGCAATGAATAGTATGGTGCTAAAACATCAATAGCGGTCGTCTATGTTATACTAGAGACGAGATTCAGAAATCCACGGATGACCTCAACCCCGCATCATGCTAGCTGTGCGGGTAAACTGGGCTAGACCTAAAGAGGTCAATATTTCAACAAATCTACTCAAATGAAGATCAGGTGAGGATGTCGAAGAAGGAAGACGTCCGAAAATTTCACGGATAAAATTAATGATTTTGATAGATATGATATTGGTTCTCTGGGTCGAGCTCTGGATTTTATGCACAAACCGATACGCCCTCTTAAGGGACAAAATTTTTGTCGTCGTGAGTTGATATCCACAGGGTGCCATCACCAATCCAGGGACATGGTTTTCTCCGAGTCACAAACTAAACCAGAACAGAATTCCATCTCCTTTATGGCCCTCTCGCTAGTTACTCTCTGCATTGACGGCCATATTTTCTTGCCCGATTTCTGTTCCTGTTGTCTATGTTCTAAGATAGCCTTCTTCACTAGCGATTGAAAGTACAAAGGGCCTGACTCGTACTCAGAATGCATTTGCCCGTTAACATAAACTCCCGCATTCATGCTGGCTTGAGTGTGGTTGCAAAGCCATTTGTCTTCCCCCAAAACGCGTTTGAAGAACTGGTCGATGTTATCGAAGTCGTGGTCGGTCGCGTTTTTGTGTCGGTATACGTCGTACTCCATGGAGCAAGTTGTTGCTGAAGCCGGCACACACCTCATATGGTAGAAGAAGTCAGGCCTTGCAGCTTATCAGTTCCAGTATTTCTAAAAATATGAAGGAGCCACTTACGATACTGTCATGCAAGCATTTGGGAAGTAGTAAGTGCTTGCAATTTGAATATTTCCATCGTTCAATCCTTCTTCTTGTCGTTTGTTGAAATGCTTCAAAGAGCCCTCATCTCCTTCGACTTTGTAGGCATGCATATCAACCAATGGTCTAGTGTCCGGATGAGCGGTATGACAATGCAGACATTCATTGTAGTTGTCCGCTAGAACTTTCCAGTTGCAGTCAACTTGTTGAGACCAGGTATGGTGATAAGGGTATTCTGAGAAATCGAATGGCTTAAATCGATTTTGGGTATCTGACCCGGGAAATTGTTCTTCCCAGGATGTTGAAGGAACTGCTGCGGCTTCCAGATTCACCCAGATGAATCCCAATTTATCAACATGGACGTGGATTGGTAACAGATTGTTGTCAGCTTTCTTGAAATCTGATAGAGTTTCGAAGTACGGAGCCTTTGCTAGCTTTCCATCAATGCCATATGACCAGCTGTGGTACTTGCATGACAATATTTTCATGTTTCCACCAGCATCATGGACCAAAGGAAATCCTCGATGACGACAGATATTGTGAAACCCTCCGATGCGTCCATTGCGGTCCAAGCACAGGAAGAAAGAGAATCCTGCTTCTGTGAAGCGTAAATAGTCCCCTGGGTTATTGAAGCGATTACGATGAGTGACTAACATCCACTTTTTCGAGAATATTGCTCTGCGCTCTAGCTCGTATAGTTCAGGGCTACAGTACCATGAAGCGGGAACTCCTAATGAGGTTGTCGGCTGAGAAGATGTAGTGTTATTGTATCCCAGGACTTGCTTGATGTATGAGGTCATGATGAATCTTCGAATGAACTGAGGGATGGTTCGGTCGATGATAGCAGGCAGAGTTGGACAGGATGGTAAAGTGCTTTGGAAGGATGGTATAAGGTTACCGGTTGGGCTGCTTATATTTAACTGCTGAAGCCACAGCATAATAGAAGCTTGCTGTATGTAACAATGATGCCACTATTGCGGGCGGCTTCCCTGAATGGATCAAAAGTCCCTATGAAACCTTTGATATGAGGGGTTATCTCGATAGCAATGATATCTACTGGTCAGAAACGTACCAATCGCATGCTCATTGCAAGTATTCCAATCGCATCCTGAGAGGCAATTCCGATTACCAAAATCACGTGAGCGGAATCTGAAATTCTATTATTCGTGCTAAGGCCGAGGCGAATTGTAATCATGGCACCTTGGGTGCAAGACATTGATAGCATGAGATTCTTCGTGGAGCCCGCTGTTTCAACAAGCGCATCATACAATGTTGGTACGGTGAACTTCAGTCACATTCTCCGTTATACGTAAGCTACCTGAAGCCGAATATCTCATATCCGTGAAATGGCAGAAAATAAGGTCGAAAGTCTTGCATTAGGATAACGCTTTAATTCTATTTCCTCTAAAAATGTAGTTGTAATCCCGGCAACTCCTTCTGGCCGTATAGCAAGCCAGTATATGCTGCTCCCTGTATCAAAAGATTTTGCGTATGGCTACTTTTAATTCTGTCAAAATGTTAGATCCGGGGAGAATTCGGAGTCCTAGAGCACGAGTCTCCGACTTCCTTCCGGTGGGAAACGTGAAAAGAGCAGAACAACAAAAGCTAGAAGTGCAACAGCAGCATTACAAATGAAGACTAAGTGAGTTTTTCCCGCTTCCGCGAGCAATGAGAAGGCAAGGCCAAACACGACAGTAGTCGATAGCCGTGCAATGTTTTCAACTAGCGTGATACCGCTTAGGGCATTAATCCTATCACTGGTTGGAAGCATTTGAAGAACACAGCCCTTTGAAGCCGCACCAGTGCCTGCCGCAAATGGGAGCATCAACGCCACAATATACATTTGCCAACCCCTGGTCACAAAAACAGCCACACCAGTGAGGATGGAGTCTAGCAGAACGCTGAAGCGAGCATAGAATAAATCAAACTCAAATGTCTCATTTTCACCACTCAATGGCGGGTTCGCTGGGTCCTCGGTCCCCAATGGCTCCGCTATTTCAATTTCGTTGGGCGATATGAATTGTTGTTGAATGAGGGATTCCTCCTGGATTTTCCTTTGCTGCTTTCCGCTAGGTGATTTAAGCAATTTTCGGCCGCCTGCAATGATGCGGGGAAACACCAGCGAAAGAAATGCTCCTCGCAACGAGGAGTACATGAAGATCAAGTAGCCATTGTCCTTGGTACCAAAGTTAAATTCAGCGGTTGCATACTGCTGCAAGAGAACTGCGATGTAGCCTGTGGCGAGGACTCCTAAGAACACGCCAATGCCGAGTGCCAGTGCTCCAAATTGTGTAGTGGTCCTTCCGTCCTCGAGATTCCATTTTTGAGGTGTGAAAATCCGAAGAGGACCGAAGAAGCGCGCAAGTCCCAAGGTCGGCCTATTCGGCTGGTTCTCTTCCGTTTCAGGAGGATTTGTGGCAGGTAGTGCGATTGCCACAAAGACAAAGCACAGAAAGAAAAGTGCCAGTGTCATATAAAATGGCGAGATGATACCGAAGGTCTCACCAACAACACCTCCGATGAGGAAGCCAATGGCAGCCCCAATATCCATAAAACCCTGAAGACGACCAAGAGAACCAGTGCGCGCTTCATGCCCGGCCACATCTGCCACGAAGGCATTGAGGCAAAGGACATAACCCATTGGCCCGCCAATTATTGTGATGATTTGAGAAGCTTGTACGATCGCGATGCCAATATTGCCGCCTTTCAGAACACCGATGGTCTGGATCAGGAGACGAACAGCTGGCCAGATGACCTGGATGATGAGGGCACGCTTGACTCCAAGACGTTTGATGGTCCAGGCTGCGACCAACAAGTTCGCGAGCCCAAATATGAACGTTGAAGCGGCGAGCAAAGCGAACGCCCGTGCTGCTCCTGCTTCTATCTCAGGCCTTGCGCAACGATCGATGGCACCAGGATCAACCGCGCGTGTCTCGTAATATGCATCGCATGTCATGACACGGAAAACATAAAGGATGGGAACCTGAGTGATGCCGAAGGTCAATGATATTAAAAAAGCCGATATCAACAAGAGAAACAAAACTGGCCTCCCTTCTCTTTTATTTGGCCCATCGTGGGTTAACAGCGGCGTATTCTCTCCATGTATTGGGTCGGATCCATTCTCTTGTGCCATAATATCTTCACTTGTTTTTGTGGCCTCGCTGGGTGCCTGGAGTTGCACAGGTCTTGCTTTGGTGGGGTTTTGTCAGCACCGTGTAACCTAGCCGGTTTTGGCGGACCGAGGGGCGCGCGATCCTTATCAAGGCAGGTGCCACTAAAAACACCCAAAGGCACGACGCTAGCAAGTCAGGATTCCAGAATATCGAAGGATATAGTCGGATTAACAGCATTAAGTGGAAGCGCCACCAATAGCCCTAGATTCATCGAGACGGGCGGCAATAGTTTACAGGTTCTATTCCGCTTCCGCCCCAATAGGCGATCACACACTGTTGGTGCGAAGACACCCAAATCAAAACGCGCGGTAAACAGAATATGTGGAATTACGGATTTCTAATTCGTCTCAAACAAGTCAACCAATCTTCAGGATGAGCCAACTTGGAGTATCGGATTCTTCAAGCTCACGCTACAGCCACATGTGGCCTCTTGTCGTCCGTGATCTCTTCTCGCTGATCAACCGCCTTTGCGTCCGTAACCTTCGCCACAGCCCCAATGATTGTATCGCGGACTTCCTCTCCATCAATGATAGCAGCCATTTCTTCCAACGAAGAGCCAGATGTCTCAACGAAGAGGAAATAAACGACAATGAGTTCAACGAGCAGCCAAACATCATACACAACATAATCTGGAGCGCGATGAGTAAAGAGTAGACGAAAAGAATTGGGGTGGCCAATACTGACATTTCCACTTGATAGCCTCAAGGGCGATGGGATTGGCGTACTGATTAAAGATAAGTGCGCACGCAACGAAGAGATTGTAAAGCACGAGTCCCTGCGGCCTATTAGCACACTGCACGTCTCTCCTTGGCAGAAACATACTCTTGCTCGCATCTGATACGGTAATATCTCCACCACGTAAGTAACTTGCAACGGCGCCCATGCGATATTGAACGCGGCATTGTACAAAAAGATCATAGCAAGAACTGCTTTAGCAACTGCCGGGGAACCAAAGCCGCTAACATCAACCTGCTTCTCGAATGTAGATTCGAGCGCAGTCCAGATAATGAAGCAGACCAACATACAAGCCGTAGACGTAAGG
The DNA here is from genome assembly GCA_028456235.1 of Ophiosphaerella narmari. Lineage (NCBI taxonomy): Eukaryota > Fungi > Ascomycota > Dothideomycetes > Pleosporales > Phaeosphaeriaceae > Ophiosphaerella > Ophiosphaerella narmari. The sequence goes on along the minus strand of JALNQA010000013.1, from coordinate 628,487 downwards.
AACATGGTGCGGCGCCTAAACTTGTTAACAAGAAGAGAGAAGCCTATGGATGTAATGAGATTCCATATAGTAATAATGCCGTTGATGAGTGTTTGTGTTTCTTGGGAGGTTATGCCGATTGAGTTGAGAACAAGCGTGAGATAATTCTGGTGATTATGTGAGAAACTATGCCACTTGCTGAAACTATACAACTTACTGAGAGCAGTCCATTACCGGACCACTGAGAAAAGAAACCAACTGCGAGAATAATCGTAAAACGCAACATATTGCCGCGAGTCTTGAAAAAGGCTAAATATGAGCCGCTTTGGGCGTTTTCCTTTTCGAGACGCAATGCTTCTTTAATTTCCTCCAATTCAACTAAAACGATGGGGTCGTTGAAATTACCATTGGCATGGTACTGTGATGTTAGCCACATTAGTGTTGAGTTGAAACAGGCCTGGATCCCGTAATACTTACTCTAGTGATGATGGCTTGCGCTTCGTCGAATCGATCTTTGCTAACAAGCCAGCGGGGTGATTCAACGATCCACCAGAAACAAAAAATCTGAATGAGGCTGGACAATGCTTGTAGTGTAGATGGAATCCTCCAAGCCCAGCTGTTCAGAATACGGAAGCTACCGTAAGTCGTCCATGCTGCTACAATAGCACCCAAATTCCACAATGAGTTGTAAATACTGACCATAGGCGCCTTTTGAGTGGGAAATGCAAGTTCCATGATCAAGATGGGTGCAGCGGTGATATTGAAGCCCAAACCAAAGCCGATGATACCACGAGCGGCGATGAACATGCCATCTTATTGGGTAAGCGACTGACATCGAGACGATAATTGAATGTTCTAAACTCACTGTTTTGAGCACCACCCTGTAGTCCGGTACCGATGAGAATAATACAGGCTCCAAAGCCAAGGGTCTTTTTGCGTCCAAAGTAATCACAAGCAAAGGCACAAAACGGCAGCGATACCAATTGACCAACGTTTTGGATCGCATTCAATCTTCAATCTGTTAGGCTCTGAAGATCTATAATGCTTGGATACAGGAAGCGTACAAAGCCAACGTGCTTGCACCAGGCTGATTGAAGAAGTTTTTCCATTCGTCGAGCGACTGCAGTCCATCTTGAGTGCCGTTAGCCGAAATTTTCCAAGCTGTTTTTTTTAAGAGTACTAGAATCACATACTCATCATAGAGCCATCGTAACCCGTAGCGTATGACGAGACTTGACACAAGACTAGAAGTAGGTTGATTGTGATGATACCCCGATCAGCAAACCACCCGGTCTTGCGACCCATCAACGCCTGGTCCATCGTAACTGGGGCGATAGTTGACATTCTCACTTAGATTTCAATGAATACCAAACATCACTCGCGACCACCATAGGGGTATACCGAGACTTTGTACAGCTCCCCACATGGCCCAATTCTTCGGGTCGCTCAGGTCTACCGGGAACCTTGAATGCGCGTGTGATGTCTTATCATAGCTTATGCACGCCACCGTTTTATCGGGTGAATGCATTCGTATTTTGTGGATTGAGGAGCGCAGGGGGAAATATTTCCGTGCAATTGCAGCCTGGTACTTGACTCGACTGAACTCTCGCTGCTCGGCGCTTTATTGCCGAATCGTGTAGTTTGCCAGGTTTGCCGGGTTTGCCGGGTTTGCCGATCGGTACAGAGGTGTGGCATTGGCGACAGCCGCAAGGGCTAATAGATTAGGATTTGGTGCGCTCTGGACGTCTTCCTATGTTGGGTAAACTTGAAATCGGCCAAATGCAGATCTCTCGCCATGAAGAAACGATACCAAAATGGTCCTAGCTTTGGCAAAATACGAGTAGCACACGAGCCATGTTTTCCTGCTTCTTGTTTGAGCCCTGTTTTGTTAGGTCCGTAGGTAATTAGTGTGATAAATCAAGACTCATAGGGTTAGAAGGTAACGCAACCTCGGGACAGTGCAAAGAATAGGTATTTGAATCGCCATGTATCTTCAAAAACACTTTTGCTTCCAGCCTGCTAAAGTGTTTTGAAGGATGATTACATTCCGAATTACTCCTGCCTTGGTATTGGCAACAGTCTGCACCTCGGTGCTGGCGAAAGAACGCCCGGCATTGTCTGCATGTATGTCTAAACTAAACACTTAGGATGCCAGAAAAAAATATTTATCGTTTATTAGCTGCTCAGGAGTACTTTGACTACTCTATGACCTTAGCTGACTCTAGGTATGATGCAAGTTACCATTATATCTGGTATAACGACAACGGCCCTTGGTCAACTCGTTTTACAGCTTGGTACATCCCAGGTCTTCTACACCGCAATCAAGGAGACGATGTAGCCCAAGCGCAAAAGGCATTGCGAAATTTGTAAGGCGAGCTCCCGGCACGTTGTATATTGGCTAAAACAAGCACAGAATTAATGTACAAATGAATGAGAACTTTACATCTCCGTGGTATGCGGACTTCAAACTTTCTCCTGATGGTAACGTTCGATGCTGATCTAATAATGGATGCACATTGACTAGAGATTAGAGCCTAATCCAACCTACGTCGGAGAGTTATATCCTCAGCAAGTTTACGCCACATACGATCCTAACTGGAGAGCGTTTATTGGTTCGGCCATAGTACAGGCAGTGGCAGAGTTTGAGCATCTACTTGATCCACAACTCGTAAAGGATATTGAACAAGCTTTGGTCAGGGCTGCTGTTGGTGAAATGCGCCGTGATGGTACACCTCCAGATAACCTCATCCTGGGATACACGAACCCACAGCTCATAGGCACAATGATGATTGGATGGTTGGGAAACCGATTGAATAATCAAACATTCATCAATGAAGCTAACACTAGGGGTGAAGAGCTTTACGAGCTCTTCATTGCCAACGGCAGCAACACTTTCACGGAGTATAACTGTCCAACTTACTATGGAATTGACATATTCGGACTTGCTGCTGCCATCAAGTATGGTCCTAAGAATACGAGCTTGACGAAGCGCGCCCCTTTCATGTTAAAAGAACTGTGGAAGGACATTGCAGATCATTACAACCCATATCTTGGGAATATGGCCGGACCGTATGACAGAGCATATGCCAGAGATATGCCCACTCATAGCGCCATTCTTGGACAATTTTGGTGGGGCATATTTGGGTATGAGAATGCTCCACTTCCATGGAAAGGCAATGACGATTTTCGATATGATTTAGCGCAGGGTCCCTCACTCGCATTGCTCATGTCCACCGTCAAAGAGGCAATAACTCCCGAGATTGAAAGCAAGCTTCGCACGCCAATGAAGGGGGAAAGGCTCCTCCGAAAGACGATTCGCGACGACCTCAAAAACAACGTAATTCGACGCGCAGACTCTTGGTTGAGCCACGAGATGATGGTCGGTGGGCAGACGCTAGCTGAGAATGTCAATCGTGGGAAGCAATTCACCCCTGCAATTGTGCATTGGGCATCCGATCCCTCGCACAAGCCATTCCCATATGGCGCATGGTTCTCCCTATACCCGACGGCATCCACCATAACTTCAAATGTCAGTGCCCGCAGCTTAACCATTTCGTACCCAAATGCAACTCAGAAAGGCTCAAACTTGTTTACTTACATAATTTCTGGAATTCCACCACCTTGGAATCTGGCCGGCAATATCGTTGATGGTTTTTCTCATCTACCATGCTTGAGCGTCAACGTCTCGGCCCAAGGACTAGAGAGACAGCCCACGAATTACTATAATAACGTGATTTCGAATCACTATTATTATAACGTTACCTACGTTGTTCCCGCAAACTACACCGGCGTGCCTACGATGAGTTTTAGCCTCGAATATACTTGTTAGCCAGATGTGGATTGTTGGCATGGCAGTGTAAACTGAATGTTCGAGAACGCACGACCTGTTTAAATCAATGATAACCCGGTTATAATTTATGAGATTTCTGTATCCCATGAAGAAATTCTATGATGTGTTATTATCTTATTTAATGATGGTTAATGAACGAGTTGATACGCTGAGTAGTACACCATTATAATTTTGTTTCGCGAGACCCTATGAAACTCGAAATGCATTGCCATACAACTGGAAATACGAAGCCATGGAGGCAACTTTCATATACCATACGCTACTTGAAAACGCCTTTTTACAGCCGTTATCTCCATTCGGAGACGCCGAACGATACAGGGGTACCAAGTTACGGCAGAGGTAGGGCCTTGCAACTCCAACCGGCAAACTTGCCGGCGATTTGTTGTTTTACCGGAACCCACTTGCACCAGAATATGTGCAACGACTTTTTCGCGGGGCTGTTATCGATGGGAAATCCAAAATGGAGTCAATGAGGACGCATTCGCCGTAAAATATATCCACGTGGAAGAAGGCTTCGTTTCATTCTTTTGGGGCGTCTTACACTTGGACTCCAATCTAACTTTAAGGTTCGGCGACGGAAAGCAGACTAGTCTGAACCTTGATCTGATTTGGTAAAAATTTTGTTCACAGTCTACTTGACCTGGGCGTAGTACATATTTGCAATGACACTACATCGATGGTTTAGCTGGGTCATGAGAACCAACGAGTTATCTACGTCTACCAAAATGAAACAATGCGAAGAGTCAAGGGAAATGGGCGTAGCAACGGCAAAGCGACCAGCGAAATTTGAAGCCGACCCAAGTTCCGAAACAAAAGGTAGTCTTAAAGAGGAGGCCGAAAAAATTGCGCTGGAATTTGAGTTCCCAGACGAGAAGTTGGACCGAATCTTGAAAGGGTTTCTAGAGCAAATGAGTCAGTATCTTCCGACATCCAGAGTTTGGAGACGCATTTCCTGATATTGAGTAAGATGAGGGATTATGCAGACATGGTTGCCCTGTTGAACAGCTCCCATCATTCATAAGTGAGATTCCAAATGGAGATGAAAAGGTAGTTGGTTATATGTGTTATTGCGGGAAGAGATTTGGCTGACATTACAAGGGAACATACCTGGCTGTCGACCTTGGTGGAACCAATATGCGTGTCTGCTCAGTGGAACTCAATGGAGACGGAACGTACTCTTTAATACAGGAAAAAACGGCCATCCCAACATCGCTGATGACATCCAAATCACCCGGGCAATTGTTCTCTTGGGTCTCCAACAGGGTGCAGAGCTTCCTCCAAGCAAACTTTTCGAAGACGATGGCCAACGATGCCGCGCATAGACCCGTAGAAGAACCCGTTTTTGAACTTGGCTTCACGTTCAGCCATGCGATCCACCAGCAGGATATCAACAGGGGCACTTTGATTCGATGGAGCAAGGGCTTTGATATCGACAATGTAATAGGCCAAGACATATGTGCCCTCTTTCAGACTGCGCTTCAAGAGCTCGCAATTCCGGTCCGTGTCAGAGCTCTCATCAATGATACAGTTGGAACCTTGTTAGCACAGGCTTATAGTTCGCCCAAGGCTACTAGGACAATAATGGGCGCAGTTTTTGGAACAGGAACTAATGGCGCCTATGTCGAGCAATTGTCTAAAATTATCAAGCTTGACGATTCCAAAAAGGACAACAAACGCATCATGCTGATCAACTCGGAGTGGGGAAATTTTGACCCCAGTCTAGAATACCTACCTATCACGCGCTATGACACCATGATCGATGCCGAAAGCGTCAATCCTGGATTTGAAATGTTCGAGAAACGGATATCCGGGATGTATCTTGGAGAGTTGCTTCGTCTAGCAATCCTGTCGCTCAACGAAGACCGTAGAATAGGGCTTTCTGACGAGGAGAAAATTGCCGAAACCTCGAGATTACATGTCAAGTGGAGCTTAGACACTTCCTTCATGAGTACCTTGGAGAGTGATATAAGCTGTGATCTCTCAAAAAGCAGAACACAAGTCGAACAATGGCTTGGGATCACCCGAGCCAGTTTTGAACTCACACAAGCTATTCGAATTATAGCGCAAGCCATAGGAAGGCGATCAGCGAAACTCAGCGCGGTTGCATTAGGGGCCGTGATTGTGCACACTGGCTGTTTGGGCAAAGATTTGGGCATAGGGGATAGGATAGATATTGGTGTGGACGGATCGCTAATCGAGCTGTATCCTGGTTTTGTCGCAGAGATAAGGCGTACCCTCAGATTGCTTAATGGAATTGGAGAGAAGGGCGAGTCGCGAATCGATATCGCGATAGCTAAGCATGGGAGCGGAGTTGGGGCAGCATTGGCTGCTCACTTTGCGGCAAGCGCTTCGAACATCGCATTCGCACGGTCGCCATAAATTACGAACTTGTCGCGCGAAGTATCAGTATACGAAAAGCTTGCTAACAACGCGCTATATGGCGGGAAGCCTAGATGAGTAAGGGAGCACGGGGAGGCGGTATTTTATCTCCAAGTTCCTCGGTGCCAAGGGACGCTAAGCGTCCAGGATGCCATCCCCCTTCCCAAACAACCCGTCCGCCGCAGCGGTGTACAAGTCTCTTTGCAACCTGGTTTCCCTGGCTACCTCACGAGACAAGACATGAGCGGTGCCAGCCGCCGCGGAGGTGGTAGGGACTGTAGCGCTGGGCTCACTGGTGCCCGATTGACCAAAGCATGTGGTACGCCTCTCTCCTATTCTAGAGTCTTCCAACCTTGTTGCTGATTCATTGAGGAGTGGGCTGCCGTAGACAGAAGGTAGAGAGCACATAGAGATTTATTTCAAGCCTAATCTTTGATAGATGAAATGTGAACCCGAGCCGGCGGGACCATGTAAGCGATGCCGAAAGGGTAAAGTTGAGTGTGTCTTCACGACTAGAGCCAACGCGAGACAATCCCCAGTAGGGCCTTCACAAAATGCACCAATTTCCGTGGGACCATCTTCCGATGTCATGACAAGATTGGCAGTCATCGAATCTGTACTTGGAATCAATAGTCAATTTCCCATGAGCCCAATTGTCGACACAACCCTGCCCACAATTCCGATTATTGCGACCACTCTCGACGAAGATGAGAGGGAACCTTCTCTTGGTGGACTTTGGCAAGCAACTGCAGACCTAAAGAAACTTATGGGATCTACGGATGTAAGATTGTTATCCCAATCCGTCGTCTCTCAGCTTTGGATCTCGTGAGGCTCTCGAACACTCACATTGGTGAAGTTGCTAATGAAGCAGATTTCACACAAACATGGAAGGTCTTCATTTTCAGTCGGAAAGAGAAGCCTCAAATAATCCGACGCCCCTGCTACTAGCTGCAATTTTATACGTAGCCGCGTTGAACCACACATCTGAAGAATTGGCTGCTTTGGCACCTGAATATTTTCAGGCAACCTGCAATGCAATTGCCCAACTATCAATCCCTGAGTTCGTGAAGCCATCAAAATCTATGGCCGAGCAAAACGCACTTCAAAATGTCCTCGGTCTCATTTTGGCTGGCCTTGTTTCCGAGGCCTTCATAGATTTGACAGGAGTTTGGATCTCGATCGGCTATCGCCTTATTTTAGACCATTGCTCAGTATATCTCGATCAAAATACGAGAAAGTGGCGCCAGCTCTTCTCTGGTCTCCAGGTTTAAGCCCCTTGGTGTGTGCAGGGAATTTTACTTACAGTAGCCAGATTGTAGATCTCGAGCATGCTTCTCTCCACCTTTCATGTACCACTGTTCCCCTACGGGCTCCCTTACCCTCTCTCCGCCAAATTCAACCCTTTCCAGAGGCACCTTTTGATAGACTTACGGTATAAGTTCTGAATGCAACAGTAGAATATCATACATACTGAGCATTATACGTAGATAATGATGCACAATGGCCTTGGCTATTTCACAGGTCGTGGCCTACCCACAATTTGGTCATTCATCTCTTGCACTCAAACAAAAGGCGTGGCTGCACCCGTCTTCCCATTCACAGACAGAGATTCACAGATAATTCGAGAGTGGGCCAAAAACTTGGATGATTGGCTCGTGAGCTCCACCTGTAAAACTCACGCAAATCCGCTCTGGATGGCTCGCTGAATTTACTAGGCCCTAGCAACACGGCATACCATGCTATTCAGATACGAAGGCAATATAATTTGCATAAATTGTTTGTACTTTCCATCTACCACCCCGCACGGGGGTTTGATCTTTTTGCGAACAGCGTTGCATCAACAGAGCGCCATGAACTGTTGATTTCGGCGCGAGCAACATTGAGGCTGCAAAATGGTGACCAAGGCATTTGGGCAAATTGGGATTTAGTGGCAAGTTAAACTGGTACCTATGTAGATTTCTACTAACGTTTGACCGTCTTCTAGATGATTACCTGGGCGGCTATTCTGGTCCTTCAAGGAGCGGAGGGGGGTGTTGGAGAACATGAGGGTGAGCGTTGCGCACAAAATTTGAAGTATTTAGGCACTGATAAAAAAGAGTAGATATATTACTTGTTCAGGATCATCTCAACAAGCTTAGAAAAACAAAACGCCCCGCACCCAGCCTCCACCATACTCTAGCCAACCGCCTTGAGGCCTGGCTTGTAAACATGAATGTACCATCAACTGCAATCCTTACGCAACCAGAATTTGACTCCTCCTGGGCAATCTTTGACCAAAATAGCGTACTATTAGCTTCCAAACAATACCACCAACAGGACACGATTGATGGCATCTCAAATGAAGAGAGGCCAGTGCCAACTTCAGAAAGCCATTTTCGGCACGTGGAGCAAGAAAATCAATCAAGTTTTGCCAGCCCTGAGTTTTGGAACGCCTACGAAAACCCACCAGGGCCCTGGCCTGCAAGCTTCCGCAGACTCTTTGGTAATATCATGTTTCAAGAGTCCGGCGATAATGCGGACCGTGTGCAGTAGGGATCCGGGATTTGATGTGTCTGCGTCATCAATTACTATATGACGTACCATATGGAGAAGAAAACCTCCCCGGCTAGCCCATAGATTGGTCGAGCTCAAGGAAAACGACAATAGAGAATATATCTATCCGGAAACAACCCTAGGCTTACTGCTCCAAAATTAAGTTCGCTTCAAAACAAAACCCTCACATGTATGGTTGTCGCTGCCCGCAGTATGTACGAAATATTGACTAATGTGCCTGTCATGTGGTGCAGAAACCTCGGCAGGAACTCCGGAAGCTAGCATGGGCTGTTGCGTAGACTACTGAAAATAGAAACCTAGCCGCGGTGTATCATTGATGATGACGGGTCTACTACCGCCACTACCCCACTACGCCCACCAGTATTTGCTCTCAAAATTGAATTTTAACTGAATAATATCATTTACACCACAAACTAGATACCAGCGGTCCATCATATAATGTCTTTCGGACGAACGGTTACTCTCAATACTGGCAACACCATCCCGTACGCATCTCCGCCCTATTTATGTTCGATTGTTAACCATGATTGCGTAGTCAGTTGGGTTTTGGTACATGGCAAGCCGAGCCTGGTCAAGTTGAGGCTGCAGTATTTGCAGCCCTGAAGGTCGGCTACCGCCATATTGATCTTGCTAAAGTATATGGCAACCAAAAGGAAATCGCTCAAGCTTTTAAGAGAGCCTTTGACGGCGGGGTTCCTGGACTGAAACGCGAGGATGTGTTCATCACCTCAAAGCTCTGGAATTCGCAGCATCGTCCTATGGATGTAGCACCAGCACTCGATGATTGCTTGGCCGAGCTAGGTCTCGAGTATCTAGACTTGTACTTGGTTCACTTCCCTGTTGCATTCGACGAGACTCGCGACCCCCACAACAACCTATTTCCCCTCCAGGACAAGTCCGACCATCCAGATGGCGATGTCGAGATTCTTGATGACGTTTCCATTGTTGACACTTGGAGAGCTATGACTCAGCTGCCAAAAGAGAAGACACGCGCGATAGGGGTGTCTAATCACACGAATGAGCACTTGCAAGCCCTCATTGATGGTACTGGTGTTACCCCCGCTGTCAATCAAATCGAGCGTCATCCGCGACTTCTTCAGTCAGAACTCATCCAGTACTGCAAGGAGAAGAACATCCACGTTACCGAATACTCCGTGAGTTGATTAACTTTATATCTATCTCACTCATGCTAATTCCGATGCAGGCGTTTGGAAACAATATGCTTGGCGTTCCTCTTCTTGTCCAGCACGAAGTTGTAAAAGAGGTAGCAAGCCGAAATAGCGCGACACCAGCACAGGTCATCCTTGCTTGGGCTCAGGTTGGTGGACATAGCGTTATCCCTAAGTCCGTTACCGAATCACGCATCCAAGAGAACTTTAAGGAGATTGAATTATCTAAAGAGGATTTTGAGAAGATTGAGAGCATTGGGAAGAACGAACCCCGACGATTCAATATTCCTTATATTGCCAACAAGCCGAGGTGGCCAGTGAACCTTTTTGGTGAGCCGGAAGAAGAGAAGGCCCCTCACAAAGTCATCATGTAATCGTAAATACGATAATAGACGGCGTGGTACTATCCTAGAAGGCCTATATCATGATCAAGGAGTAAAATTGAATCGTAAGATTTATTGTCATTGGCTCACACGCAGTCCTCATGCTATAGACAAGAGGGATCCAAATTAGCCATCAATCGCCACTTCTAAATGATTTAGCTTTGCTGAATGTTATAATATAAAGTCCCGAGAAAAAAAAAAGAAAATACTCAACGATGTATGAGATATTTACGTGTGGTTCGTGATTGGGTCCGCCATTTCCCCGTGGTTCTGAATTCAATATTCTTGCTTCCTGGGCCATGTAAGTTAGGGTTTGCAACTTGGCTACAATATCTCCTTACATTGAGAAATGTTTGGTTGGCTGGTGTGCTTATAGTAGTGCTAAGAACAAATGGTTTCTCTTTACCTAGCCTAAATTTCGCCAAAACTCCAAGGCCATGCATTTATGTAACTGCATCAAACCTGCAACCTAAAACTTGTCTGCATACCATTGTTGCTAGACCTTTTGCTTGCCCCTCTTCCACCCCGTTTGGGCTAGTCCCTCGCGCCCATTTGATCTCAGTGGTTTCTGCTCCGCACCCCTTGGTACTCTCTCCCTTCTCACTATTACACGTTGGAGCTTTCACTCTGAGCCGTAATTGCTCATACCCGGTCCAGCTCCTATAAGTGTGAACCACTATGTTACCTTGCTGGTCGGGCCCGTCGGAATTACACATCCATCTATCCTCCATTGCCTTAGGTTGGTATCCCTAAACGAGCTTATTAATCTCCGCGTCCGTGATACTGAGATCCCATGCTGCAGTGGGGGGGTGCTCAATTGGCCGCACATCCCAATCGACGCCCGTTACTCGGGAGGTCGATTCCTGGCTTAAACTCGAGGGGGTACTCATAGCTGACTCTTGAGCGTATAACAGCGAGAGTTTTTCTGTTTGAAAACAGCACGTGAATCCGCTGGGGCTTTGGCGAGAAATGGTAACTTGAAGAAGTAAACAAAGAAATCTCTCATCATGACTTCTTGTAATGGTAATTATCAACGAACCTTTCTTATATTCGACGTAGCTGGATAATATAACTACTACGAAATATTGAGTTTTGCCAAGGGGTCGTGGCAGAGTGGCGCAAAGTTGCGAAGTACAGAAAGCGGAGACTTGAATCAGATAGTTACTCAACGCACAGAAGAAGATAGATACTCATCTGACTTTGAACTGACGTGTGGAAGACACATGGGAGGAAGCACATGCGTGAAATGCAAGATGTACATACTAAGCGCTTGTGGTAAGGTGTTGATTAGCGACGCGTGGCGTATGTGTCGCAAAGCCACCCGGTTTCAGGTACATACTGTTTCTTCTCACGCTGGGTGGGGCCTGCAGGGGATCCTACCACAGTAAAACACCCACTCAGCGGTGACGACCTCCATTCAACTCTGAGTGGTGCAATCAACTCGTTACGGAGTGTACATAAAGCCGCAATCGGCCCGCCAAGTGCACTTCTCACTCGAGCTTTTCAGGCATAGAGTAGAACAATCTAAAATTATTTCGAGAACGTTTCCTACGTACCGATTTCTAGGTACATACCGCCTAGGTATAGTATTACCACTGTGCGACCGGCATCTGATAGCCGAAATACCCACGATAATTCTACGGCGGACCGAATCAGCGACAACACATTTACAACAGAATGTTTCACAGAGCGCTAATTTCAGGACTCCACCACGAGGTAATCGGTGCTTTATCAATGAAATCTATATCAAGCATATAGTTTTGATATGCACCATAGGTGATGTCCACTACCCTAGTTCGTAGTCTGTGACCCCATGATTTTGAAGAACTCTCTTTCACCTGCGAGTATGATATTTGTAGAAGTCAAGGCGATTGTTAGTAAGGCTTGATCAAAGAAGCAGAGTGATTTATCCATATCGATCCCTCTTCAAGAGTTTGTATTAATACTGAATAGTGTACTTGATGCATGTTCTCTCTAATCGATGAAGACCGTACGCAAGATCAACATCAAAATAAAGAATATCGGCTCACAGTTTTCCAGAATTGCAGGTCAATGCTTATAAATCCTTGCAGATATCTCGTATCCTGTAGGTATCTAGGCAGTTGAAATGACAAAGTGATTGGCGCCATTCCAGGTTCGTAAATGATAATTTATGCCGGGATACCGTATATATCGCCGAGTATAAACCGGCCATCTTAGGAGCAGTTCATCATTCAGCATATATATACTACTCTCGATGGAGTACAAAAAAGACATCAGGCTTTCCGCAGACATCGATACCAACCTCTTTAAACTGACCGCCTTCCTATCCCTTCGTTAAAATTATCCACACCTCTAAGGTTGATTTTCAATTTTTAAAATGGCTAGGCTATATCTCTCTTCTATCTTACTCTTGTTCGTTACACTCTGGTCGTTCCTTTGTAACGCTGCCGACCTATATCGGGCAGACTCGAGAAGTCCTGACGCTATCAAAGCAGCGGAGGGTATGAAGCCTAAGGGGCAGTCTACTGTTGGCTCTGCACCATCTGATATAAGCTTATGGAATCATGTCAATGGTGCAGCGACTGGCTTCAGTAGAGATAACGACGGATACGTCTCTACCACCACCGACTTCAGCTTAGCTGTCTCTTGGGTTACCGACAATCTTGGTGGCAATGGTTATGTTTACCGAATCAATGCGACTCCGAACATGATCGACTGTCAGGGAACCCTTAAAGAATACAACCCCTTCCCTCGAGAGAAAGAGTTTGCAGCCATTGGTGGGGTTAAATGGAAGCAAATTATCAGCTGGATTCCCATTCAGAATAAAAAACAGGCTGCCGAAAAGAAAAACTCAGACTTTGACCGGAAATTGTACAAAAAGCAAGGCACTGGTGGCACTCAGTACCAACTTTCTGGTTTTCCTGCTGGTCACCCAGCTTGGTCTAAGAAACCATGGGTCGACTTTGCTAGCTGCTCCAATCCGAAGATCCGTGCCGCACGCGCACTGCTGCAGCGTGCCACTTGCCGACCAAAGAAGAGCAATTTGGAATATGCCAAAGAATATATCTCAGCCATAAACGCGTAAGAAAACTAGTGCGGAATGGTGGTAGGGTGTTGTGGTGTGATGGCTATTGGGGCTCCCCCAAACGATCTTCTCTTCTACTTGACCTAGACTCTCATTGGCCATTTCTTGGATAAACTGTATATACACACTTGGTATCTATTTAGAATATGTTTCATAGTTGCTATGAATCGACCAAAAACTTATCTTTATTACCTCAAGACAAATAGGAACTATGCGGGGCGACAGCTCTACACTACTATGCCACACAGCCAAAATAAGTAACGAAATTGATTATCCTCAGCAGATATATGCTACAGCCCCTGCTGCACCTTTACACACACATTCAAAGCCTGAGCACAAACACATAACTTGCTAGGCTCTAAGGCGAAAAAGATCGAGCACAAGATATCGAGGATGAATGGTTTTATTTATTATGTATCGCGCAGCTATCCCTGCGAATGATTATAATAGTGTATTGATCGCTGTCACACCTGTTGTCCAGTCGGCAGGCGCTTAGTTGTTTCGAGCTTTGCACCATCTGATCAAAGCAGTTTCAACCTGTAGTCGAGCAAGCCAATTTAAGAGCACGGGATTAGGCGTTCTAGGGAAATGCTTTATCGAGTCGCGCTATTTGTCGAACTAGAATTTGGATATACTGAGAGTTACAGCTCCACACATTACTGGGTTACTATTTGGCCAGGGAGGTGTTGCAATATCCACAGCATATTCGATGTATCTTCATGAGTGAATATTTTGGAGAAAGCTTGAACAAGAATCCACAATGCCAGGATTTTCCTCACAAGTGAGTTCAATGGACGGGCCAGTGGACAGGCTCTCTTGCCATTATCTATTATTTCAACTGGGATAAGAAACTCGGCCTAGATAGCCCGAAACATCTCTGTTCTTTCATGTGCACTACCACACCTTCCATTTATGTCTTTACTTGGCTAGCTTTGGCTTTGTGAAAGGGGTCGCTGGGGTTTGAAGTGACGGCTAACCCCAGAGCACATACTAGCGTTCTGCTGAAAGGCCAAACCCAGATTTCGCAGAAAATCCATTCTTCAAGCATATTATTGAAGCTGGCTCTCTGTTTGCAGCAGATTCGTATGTGCGAATGTGCCGTTCGCTTCGTGACTTCAGTATCTACCTAACAACCACGCCGACCTTCTTGGCACGTGTGCCTGGTAGCGTTGTCAGCCCCCAAAGGCCAAGCCTGCGCTACCATGCAGCAGACTTGGCGATTGGTCTAAAGCGCCAACCTTCGCTATGTCAATGGCCAGGCCCCAGCCAAAGCGCGCCCGGGGGGGGGGAGCAATGCTCGGCAGACGAGCAAATAGCTGTATGTTCTGGTCGTGGAGAACGCCACAGAATGGATTTTGCATCCCAAAACGTCGCCGCCACCTAGCTGTTGGCTGAGGGGCTAGGATCGGGTCAGCAGGCTATACGATATACACGATGAAGTCGTCCGCCTTAGTTTTCCCTCAGGGCTGCACCCTCCTTTCTTCACTATGGCGACCTCGAAGCGACACCATTTTCTCGCGGTGATCGCCTACCTCGCCCTTCTATTTGGATCAGGTTTCGCCCAGCGGCCAGAAAAAGTTTCTCTATGCGACTATTACGCTCAGGCTCGATTTGGAGCGAATAGCAGTGAAACACAGTTGAAGTTTATCAAGAACGTCGTGTGTCTTGCTTTCGAGGGAGGCTCCAAGCTCAATAATGTATCCTCCGAGATTACGGGAATTCTTCGACCTGGGAAGTACAACGGTATAAATGTTGACCTCCTGCAATATTTCAACGGCTCAAAAGCATCTACAAACGTGAACAACGCGCCGATCGGTATCAATTGGTTAGATCAAGGAGGCACAACTCCACTCGCCGCATTCCTGGCTGGCGAGTCGCAAAATCTGGTTCTGGCTGACACCTCAAATCAATAGTACGTGATAAATGGACAGGCTGCTTGACAGCGAATGTTTGCGTTGACTTGAATCTCACCATCACTAGTCATCTGTTTAGCAATTTCTTCGTCGCATTCAGTCGAGCCTTTGGGTGCACCTTACCGCCTCCGCCTTTGCCCAACACTAATGGGCCGGTCAGTTTGGCATATGCTCACAAATTTATGGGTCTCGAAAATCACCAGCTAGGTTATTTCATTAACCAGCTCTCCCTCGCTGCAACCCATTTTGGCATGTCCCCTCAAGACGCCGACACATTCCGCATATCGCTCAACAGCCGGTACAACGTTCGCTGTGCTCCAGCAGTATCCTTCAATCCGTCCTCTCCACCGCAATTAATGAGTCTCTGTCAGAATGCGACATGCCCACTTGCGGTTCCCTTAAGCGATTGCGCCGCCTATACGAATCTGACCGCTGGTGGAATAGTCAATAGCAACCCAACGACAGTCACATCGTTTGCAACTAGGACAGCAGCACCAAGCGGTACGGGGGAGCCTACATCGGCGACCGCGGGTGCGGCGTCTACGGACCCAGGCAAGCTCAGTACAGGCGGCATTGCCGGCGTTGCGATTGGTGGTGCTGCTGTCCTTCTTATCGCCGTCATTGCGCTAATCTACTTTCTTCGTAAACGCAAGTCACGCCCTGTAGCTGCGCCAGAGCCTGAACCCCCAGCAGCGGCTTGGGACCAACAGAACTATGGCTCGTCAACAACCCATCCTTCATCTACCTATTCACCCAAGAATCATCACTTATCGTACTCCTCGGCCAGCCAGCCTCCATCAGAGATGGATACCTCTAGATACCGGAACCTCACAAGTGCAAGTTCGCCGGTAGCTAGTCCCGATCCCGTAGCACATCAGGGCTACCGACCACACTCGGGGCATCCTAGTGAGGTTTGGAGTCCGGCACCGGTGGAGATGGACAGTTCGCTTCCCGCAGGAGCAGCCCACGCGCCGAATATAAACTCCCAGAATGCGGCCTGGCTGGAATCCCAACGCCATAGTGGTACGCCTATCCAGGGCCAAGAATATTATGTACAGCAGAATTGGGGCGGGGTGAATAGGCATTCGGGTGTATAGAGCATATTGCGAATCGATCCGCGTGGTGTAACAGGCTAGTAAAATTGTTAATCCTAATTTTATCGCATCTTTTCAATAGCCCAGTCGTTATACGCTGACTACAGCGCGACCTTGACTAGTGAAATTCGTGTTCTAGTAGCCGCGGGAGTTATCCCAGCCCGCCTACTCGAGGATTGAAACTTTAACAACCTGCAGTTCGGCTTTTGAGAAGGCAATCGCACTGGATGATATACGGCAAGCTAACTGTAGGTAAAGCTACCGGTCCGCTTGAAACGTGATGAAGCCAATCTTCTGTAACCACTCACAAAGTAAAATATACCTAATAGAAAACACCAATTATTGACATGAAATCTAAAGCTCTTTGTAACCTATTCATTGTTCTCGAAGGAACCTATGAAAGTGATGACTTTCTGCCTACAAAAATACGTTGGTACTTTCAAGACAAGCAGTCCTTGGAATTACCATGTTTATGCTGTATAACGTGTAACGCAAAAGCTTTGAGGCGCACAAAAGGGCTAGATTACTCCTAACAACCAGAACCTCCCGAGGTCTACATTTGCGAGACGCCTATTGATCGAGAAATTATAACCGTAGCTTTAAGCTAGAATCATAGATATTCTTCAACCTCAATCCACACGACGTAACCCAATTCTAGTACTCACCTGCATGCAAGTGTTGTTCCATTTGGGGCCCAAAGGCCTGGACCGACCCTTGGCACCAATATTTCAAAGCCTTTCCCACGTGATGATTTCGGAGCTGACTTAATGGCTTATGGCCTATGCTACACTATCGGTTACACGGCCGCCGGCGAAGAGACCTTGGCTTTCGTTAGTTGGCCCTCACACTTTTAATCCCAGTAGTAGGTAGGGACAAAAACATGCGTCACCCCAACTATTAAGCTCACGAAGCAAACATCGCTTTCAGTCTGTTACAGCCGAAAACTCCACTTAGAGTAAAGGCGGTGTATAAACCTTTCGCATCAAGCAGACACGATCAAACATCATAGGAGCCCGAATGAGGACATAGGCTCGGGAGACTCATCCGAGGTACAGGTGCTTTCGGATTCATCATCAAAATATATATCAGGTGGGGATGGCCAATGGGACTATTTTGATGCAGAGGCGCTAGAGAGGAGTTATTCGCCACGGCGTAGGAGATCTTGGGTTGCTTCTGACCCCATGCACATTTCCTCAGCTGGGCTAGAACCCTAGAACCTTAGATACGTTAGCAAAAGAAACACAATCTAAGCCTTTAATTGATCCAATAATGAAGGTGTTAGAAAGAGTTCACGAAACGCTTGAACTAACGCGACCTACGGGAAATGAACGGACCTATCGAAAGGGCGTTAGATTACCGCGAGCTAACTTGGAAGCCGAGTTCCTATCCTTGAAACTGCATAAAGGCGATCAAACGTTCTCTGGTTCGATTAGAAGGGTGGAGAAAAAAAACTCGGAAAAGTCGTATCCAATCCAATCACATCCAGTATCACTGGGTGCACCGATCGCGTTCACGCAAGTCTGTTCTAAACTTGAAACAGTCATCTCCAAGACCTATATAGTGCATTGAACAGTTTTCTGTCGCTCTATATACTTTTTTCTTCAGCATCTATATCGGGACATATACTGATATAGAAGTTTTGGAGTGCTTTTGAGAAGATCATGGATGTGAGTTAGGCATGGTAGTTCCGATTGTTCCGATTCCTAATCGCTCATATTCATTATATAGGCTATCATCTCCGGGACGAAAGCTAGACCGGAGGCAATGACATACAAGGATCCGGAGTGGTGGGTTACCAGAGACCCATCTACATTGCGTATATTATCGAACCAGAGAAAGCTGACGATATCTTGGAAAGAATACAAAGCTTGTCGTGACACGCCACAGTACCAAAACCTCCAAGATGCTATACGGCTTATTTAACCACGTTACGTTAACTTATGGGGAAGTGTGGACAACGAACTTGACGAAGAGATTCTTGAACGGTACGACAACGATTATTACGACGATTCCCGGCTGGAACTCTACACACAATACTTGACTTTAATTCTTGATCCCCTTCTAGCACTCAATGCCAAAGGAAAACCGATCTGGGAGGGCGTTGCAAGTGACAATCATTCAACGCCTCCGGGCTTCATGCTGCCAAAATCTCTAGTCAATGCATTCGAGGGTGCTATTCTGCTACTGGTTGCTATCGGAAGATCTTTCACCATCATCAAATCATGCTTATGACTCTGTTGATCATTATCGCATCGACGGCTCTTCTAAGATCGAGGGGCTCCAAACCACGCTTCAAACTACCGATAAGCAACTCGTTCGCATTGCAAATCAAGCAAAAGAGTTCATGAATAAAGCGGAACATGACTTAATGCCAATGGCCTTTACTGCGATTGGTAAAGACATTGCCAGTTACGATAGCGTTGGTCCAGAGTGCGTCCTGGTGGCGGTCGTGGCGGATTTATTTAATGTATTGATAGGAGGTAACACCGTGACGCCATGAGGCAAATCAGAACAGGGGTGCTTCGAAAGATCTGGTGTATGCGGGAGGAACCGGATTTGATTGCCAGTATCAAAATCCAACAACAAGAACTACTGGTGAATAGCCTTTGGATCCTTGAGCCCTACAGCTTCCGGGCAACAACATACGCACGTGCCACGCGATTAAGAGTAGAAGCTCCTTTTATTGACACTCGAATCCAAAAGGCTCATCAAGTTCGCCTGCGGGTATCAACCTCGAATCCCGGCCTGAAGATGTGACCAGTCATGTATCACGAATGCTCGAGATATAACGGGAAGTAATGGTAATGCTATTATCGTGCTGACCATGGTTATAATTATCTTTTTACCAGTGGGCATTCTGGATAATAGCGCTACCGGTTACAATAGTTGTTATTGCGCTTGCGTTATTGGTTGTAGTAAAAGGCGGGACCATCCGCGAATTCTTTATTATGCGCGGAGTGGCAAAAGGCAGGCAGGATACACTATCATTAGGCGACGACGCTGAAAGAAATCTGTCAAGGCGAGTAACGGGAGGTTCTTTTATTTATAAACAGCCTACTACCGTCAAAAATCCCTTATGGGGAGTATTTAGACGAAGGACTTCAATAGGAAGAGAAGAATACGTGGTGTGAGTAAGTAGTTGATAATTCTTTCAAATAGAGCTTAATAGCATGACTGAAGTATCACCGAAACACGCAGTGTGGGGAGTTGTGGTTTAGTAACGTAACTTTACTTGACTAATCTTGAAATTGATAAGGATATTTAAATTGACATAATGTCGAATGCAATGTAGCGCCTCCTAAATGATAAGATTATCGTGATATCAGGTTTGTTACAGCGTTGAGCTCGTTTCAGTATAGAGATCATGTTAGGATAATATTGTAACGATATTGGGACGGTGTCGAGATTTAGTCAATGGCAAAGGTATAGGTAGGAGTAGCTAGGCACTTTCCCTCGCCTTTCTAATCATCTTCTCGCTTTTTCTTTCTTATTATATCTCTATCCCAATGTCATCTTAATACTAGATAAAATAGAAATCCTATAATTTTACTAATCAATTGAACACAGATTGTCGCATTGCTCCCTGCTCTATACGACACTGGCTACTGAGTCCAATCCCAAACCTTCACAATCTTGACGGAATAACATGACTCCGGGGCTAATATTATAGGAAGCATAATTAAAAACGCTACCATAACACTAGCCTTCTGCCACGACATTAGCTTCGGCGTAGAACGAGACCGCACAAAGGCCGCCGCCCTTTTCCAAAACGTAGAAACTCCAACTAATACTCTTTTCGAGAGCAGGGTGCGAGCCAATCCCGCCGGAGGGATTAGTTTAGAGCTAGAAGAGATGTGCACATGTAGTCAATTAATTTTTTTTTCCGGCGATGAATTTCCACGACCTCAAGAGCTTCATCGCAACCATGGGCACATGGAAAAGGCTACTTTCGTACTTAGGAACGAAATGAAGTGACTTCTCAAGTACGTGGTGGAAATGATTCGTTTTGAGTGGCGCCCATGTGGCTCTGGAGGTGGTGCTTGTCGAGTTGAGTGAGTGCTGATCGAGGTGGTCGAGATGGCGAGCATCCCGTGACGATGCCGGAAGGGCAGGACTTGACTAGCCTGTACAGATTCACAGAATCACACGGAGAGGCGGGGGGAATTGGTTTGAATCTAAACGCTCTCTCTATAGGGAAGGAAGCGTTCGGAAAAGAGCACCACTATACCGTCCGAAGCATGATGCGCCTTGAGGCCCTATATTTGCTAGTTGTTTTCAGTCCATGATGTTACGTGTATATCAGAAGAAATTGGCAACTCGTATTATCCCATCCTTAAATAAGGTGGAGCTATTCTAAAACGAGGTGGAGTTATTATAGTACAAGCTGATCTCGTTATAGCCGTATGGACAGTCAGTATATGCATACGGGTTAGGGTAGGGAGTTACACATTAGTGGGATAATATCATAAACACATCAAGAGTGAAGTACATTATTCAATTCAATAGTAAACTAGACTCCAGTGCATCTAGTAGGTAACAATAATTACCGTGGGGTTGCAAGCTCTGGGCTATTGAAAAATGCCCAAACCTCTGGACCCACCCATGATGCTTCACCATTCTCTTCAGGCGCAGGCTTATCAGCAGCAGCTTGTATATGCCCACCGTCGTGTGCTGCCCATTTGACCGGATACCCCGTCTTGCATCCCGTGGCGGTCGTCGTAATATGGGTTCTGCTGCCGGACGCGGGTTCTTTGGCACCAGCCATAGAAGCGCAGCCGTTATTCTTTATAAAGCGGTCACGCAGCGAACGGCCGCCGGCTATATTCAGTGTTCCATCCTTGATACCATGGATGCCAAAGTAAGCAATAGGGTCGTTGCCACCATCGCAGCCTGATAACACACCGCCAGCAATGACGGATACGGCACGAAATTGCTTCGCGCGAGAACAGGCAATAGAGTACGTCATAGAACCGCCGTATGAGAAGCCAATTGAAAACCTCTGACTTTGATCGACACAAAGGCCAGCGTCGATATAGTTGTTCATGGCATCAATGAACTTGAGGTCCGCGCCGCCGCTGTTAGGCCAGCCACCATTGAGGCCTTGCGGTGCCACGAAGATGGCAGTTTCGTTGGCAACCACTTGCAAGCCATAGTATTTCCAATTTTTGGACCCAGTATCACCGCCGTTGGCAACCTGGTCCATTCTCCCTCCTACCCAATGTAGGCCGTAAATTAGTTTATATCCCCGATTGTTTTTATAGTTTGATGGGACTCGGATAGTAAATTGGCGTTGCGTCCCACCAACCGTAATGGTTTTGATTCCTGAAGTGATAGTAGGAGCTGAACCACATCCTGAGCTTAATGCCGCGACGGCGGCGTCGGTCAGGGCCAAAAGCCCTACTAGAAGAGACTTAATGGTGCGCATGTTTAGGTGTCTTAAACGGTCGACCTGAAAAAGAGTAGCCGAGAATATATTTCAAGGCCACAGAAGTAACCTCGGAACAGACAAACTGGCCTCTCCATCGTGAACACACATATCCTTTATAAGTCTTAAACGGAAAAACAGCATCTGCAACGGTCTGCAGTAACACAATTTCAGAGAAGTAGGATAATTGAGCTTTCTCCAATTTGGACATTAGAGTTCCGTGAATTTATTCTCCGTAATTATATTTTCCGCACGTCTAGCAGGCAAAATTGCATTTTCATCTAGTTACCGATATTGCAGAGGTGGAAAAATAGCTTCAGGATCAAAAGGGAACTATGAAGAACTGCGGGGTATTAGTCGCATCAGGTTTGGAATTTTGCAGGGTATAAAGGTTAAAGTTTCAACACAGCTGCCTTATCATAGGCCTACGGAGATTAACCCTTGTTGCGGTTTCACGTTAGGGTGACGGATACTAATCTTAACGTGGGAGTGGAAGCCCAAAATATCGGCGATGCAGCAGACACATTAGCCCACTTACTTTAATTAAGCCTTTCCCTCGGACAATAATACAAATGTAGATATACGGTATACGAATTATCCCTTAATAGTAGCTAGTGCGATACTGAAATTGCGCACCCGGACCCTAATCAGTAAATGAGCTTTGCAGCAGACGAGCGATGAGCATGAATGTTGGAAACAAGCCCGTACGGAATAATGCAATAAGCATACTATGTTTGAGGTCATCGGAATATATAAGGGAGTTGATAGCGATTCCGGATATTTCGATAGACTGGAGATGCTGGACAAAGCGGTACGGCAGATGGATGCATGGATAGGTACTAGAATTGCCTGTAAGTATGTTCTCAGTCTGATACCTGCATTTAATACTATCTATCCATTTACAAGTGGTTTATCGGACCTAGCAGAAAGCGTTCAATTTAAACTCTTAGTACTGTTACGTATATATAACACTTCGGGCCCAGCGTTGCTTTCGAAACACTTCACCTTTTGGAAGCCAACCTCTCTGGAAATCAAAATCAAACCCCTGTCCTAATCTCGTTGCGGGATCTATATCTGGCATACTACAAATACAATACTAGCTCAAGCTTCTCGCGGTGCATCTATTCAGACCATCAGAGTCTAGGTGCGGTTGTATGTCTTTTCGCGTGAGTATCTTTTAGGCAACCCTAGGTGGCAAGAGGCACTCCGAACCGGATGGGGTTAGGATATTAGGCGGTAGTGAACGATAGGAGCTACAGAAGCTCGAGCACAACTTTTCGTGATTTAATATAAAATTAGCGCGTATGCGAGTACACACAATAAAATGTATGGATAATGTTGCGGAACAAAAGGTAGAGTCCGAACCCTTAAAGTTCTGCTCACTTGAACGGTATTTGTACGCGACAGATAATAATTGGAGTCTGTATATAAACGAATTCGTAGTTGGCAGAAATATCGACGGTTGACCAATAAAACTAGACTCGTGTGTCCACCTGTCTCTTTGCATAGAGACGATACGGCTTAATTGTAGCACTTCGCAGTCGCTTACCATATTTGATCATACCAACAGTTCCCCCAGCAACGAGAACCACAAAGATCATGGAGAAGGTCAACATAACGTTATGCAGCCGAACCCGGGCAACCCACGGGGTTAGTGCGAAGACGAAGACGGTAGCCAGCACGTTACGAATGAAGGTGACTCCAACGACGGCATCGGCGATGATCTTGGCAATGTTAGCTAACATTGAGAGGAAAAGGGGCGTGCAAACTTACATCCGTATATGCGTCTGTGAGATAGGACAATGCTACACCGAGAATTGGCGTCATAGAAGCCGAAGCAATTCCTAGTCCAACTGCTACCACCGGCCAGCTCATGCCTTTACCCAGAGCATATCCGAAGAGGATAATACCTGCTGGGAAGAACGGGAGAAACACGGTGAGTAACCACAAACGCATTTCTGGTTCGTAGATACCTCTGTTCTTACGCGCAAGATACAAGATGATGCGATCTGTGAACGGTGCACTCAAGGCTGTCCCAAGAATGTTTCCGATCAAGAGGGGTAGGCTCATCAGACCAACTTGCGCCGGAGTGAAATTATAAGGTGGAGCGGGCATAGTGCTTGCAACAAGTGTAACCGAAACCTGCACGGCAGCTGTGATGAGACCGTAGAGGATCGCGACATAGGCTACTGCAGGGATCGTGCACATTACCATGAGTGGCTGATAAACATGATGAGCAAGTTCCCTGAGGCTGCCGGATGATTCTGATACCGGCTTCATGCGATGCAGATAAGATTTCCGTGGGATTGCAGCCGCGGTGACGTTAGAGGCCATAGGCTTGAGATCGCTATCACCAGGTTTTTTGTCCGAAATTTCGACAACCTTGCCTTCAACCACTGATGACGAATCGCTGGCCTGGGCAATGCCATGAATGCGCGGCACAAATTTTGTCTCCTCATAGAAGAAGGTGAAAAGGACCAGGCTGGTGCCTAGAGCAATGGCGAACCACCACCAGACCCACCGCCAGCCTTGGCCAACAGTAATATAGCCGGCGACGAGAGCCGCCATAGAGGTTCCCACGCTCATTGTGCAGACGTATAGGTTGTTCATCAGGCCTCTTTGATGAACGAAGAAGACATCGGCAATAGTCATCTGCACGATGACTTCAGCCAACGCTCCTAGCAAACAATTGAATACCTGAATAAGGAAGAGATCAGCCGTGGTCGTGATGTTCGCGGCCCAAATAGAGACTGCAAACTGTCCCAACAAGCTCAGAAGATAGACAGGCCGTCTACCATATTTAAGAGCGAAGGGAATAAAGACAAGTCCTCCTAGGGCAAGCGTGGCCGAGCCTGTAGCATAGCTGTTGTTTAGATCGCTAACAGTGAAACCTAATTCGGCGGTCATTGGGGCCCATGTTGGAGTGATTGCAGATATTCTAGTGGGTGATTAGACTTGTGGGACCCATGCTAGGAACTACCAGAGAGGCTAGCTTACAGAGCGAAGACAATGAGCGAGTAGAGCAGGGTTAGACCAATGTTGAGATTCTTCTCCCATGGTTTCCAATTCTAGATGGATTCAGCTACCACAAATATTGAGTTTGGCGAGGTTGACAAACCAGTGGATCGTTCACATCCTTGGTGGGCGTAGGAATCAGAACGATTTCGAATTGGTCCTCGGCACCTTCAGTAGCCTGGCGAAGTTCTGATGGTGCGGCGTTAGCTGTGGCTTCCTCTGGCTAGGCGTCTGGTTCTAGATGGCCACATACCTTCAAGGGTCACTGTGCCTGGCGGCCAGGTCGACTGGTCATCGGCACTCTCGGGCTGAGGGGTGGGGTGCATTCTGAGAAGGAGGAAGCGTACTCGAAAAGATGTTGTCGGTGTCTTGCAATGGGCTGAGGCAGAGGCGCTGCAAGCAGATATATACCTACCTGTCTCACCCCGCGAGTTATCGCACCGACTCTGTGTGTGGCTGAGATAATGCTCTCTGGAATGCGTTTCAACCCCGGATTTTGGATCTCCGCAGCAAGTGCCGATCGCGCTAAAAGGCGTCTGAGAAGTAGCACCGCCTCTCGAGCCCGCCAACTACGATATTACCTTTGGAAATGGGAGATGGCAAATCTCAGCGGTAGCATAACAGTACGAGTGCATGAAGAAAGCCTGAACCGACAAGCTGCTCGTCGCGTTAACCGGCTGGACCTGCTCGAAAGGGGTAAAGCCAACAAGCACACTCCCTCGCTAAACTTAACCTGTGACGGGCGTGGGTGTCGTGCGCCCTGACTCGAACTGCTTATCGCTAGTTTCGGCCAATACCGCGGCCCTACTCATTACCATCCCCAGTTTGAGTGCTAAGAGGGACGAATGAGAGCACAGTCGTATAGACTGAGCGACGACCGAAACCATGTTATGCCGAGAAGACCCCATGATAGGATTTGGTTTATCATCTTTGTAGTACGCAAGATTCTAGGCCAGATATTCCCCCGAGCACAATATTTCCCAAGCACCAAACACAACAATGGCCAACGAAAGGGTTTTCGTCAACGGACGCATATTTGCAAATTCAGATGCTCGAGCAGAAACGTCCGGCTTTTGCAATTGCATGATCGTCAAAGACGAGAACATCATACATGCAGGCACCAAAGAGGATGCCTCTGTGCAAGACTGCATCCAGCGCGGAGCTGAGGTTATTGATCTCAAAGATCGCGTCGTCGTGCCGGGGCTCATTGACGCGCATACGCATCTGCTCGCTTTTGGGCTATCAATGGGGAAGCTGGACCTTACCCATTGCAAGTCGCTTGCAGAGCTGCGCGCTACCATTTCCGAATACGCGAAAAGTAACCCTAACCTACCCCGGATTCTATGTCGCGGGTGGTATCAGCCAATTACTGGAAGGAAGGCACTAGCTACAATGCTCGACGATTTAGACCCTCGGCCGATATACATTGAAGCCTTCGACTTGCACTCTTCTTGGGTCAACACTGCCGCCCTGAATGAGCTTCCTTTAGAGAATGCCAAAGAACTTGGTAACCATCAGGTGGCTTGTGATGAAAATGGGCAGCCAACCGGCTTGTTTGCAGAAGCTGGCCAAGTCGATATCGTCTGGACATTTCTAAATCCGCGTTATACCGAGGAAGACAAGCAAGTTGCGCTCAAGAGCGTTTTTGAGGCATACGTAGCTGCTGGCTATACTGGAGTTATCGACATGGCAATGGACCACAATGCATGGAATGCACTGAAGCTGTATCGTGAGCGAAACAACGGATTACCTATCCATGTAGCCGCCCATTGGCTCATCACCCCGCCCGGAAGTGGAGGCGAGCTATCGGAGAAGATCGAGGAAGCTATCGCACAATTTCACGAATGGCACCCGGAGAAGACGCCGGAGTTTTGTATCATCGGAGTGAAGCTAATCTGCGATGGATCCGTTGATGGCTGCACTGCCGCATTAAGTCACCCTTATACTGGTCACGCTGATGTTATCAAGCCACTTTGGCCTGCAGATGCAATGAACTGGATGGTGTCTCGAGCGGCACAGGAAGGACTCCAGGTCGCAATACATGCGATAGGAGACGCAGCCATCACGCAAGCAGTGGACGCTATCGCTCAAGCCAATGCTCCTAATGGGAGACACAGAATCGAGCATCTAGAAGTTACAAGTGAAGACGATGCCAAACGTTTAGGTCAATATGGTATTACTGCATCGGTACAGCCAGTCCATTCCGATCCCGCGATTATGCAAGATTACCCGGAGCTCGTTGGAAGCTCTCTATGGGAACGCGTATTCGCCTACAAGGACTTCTTAGATGGGGGTGCATGCGTCGCTTTTGGTACCGATGCCCCAACCGCCATTCATCTGCCCATGCCCAATCTCTATAACTCGACAACGAGGAAATCGGCTACACGTCCTGAAATGTCAATGCAAACTACTCCTCATCAAGCATTCACAATCTCCCAAGCTTTCCACGCGGCAACCACAGGAGCAGCCTATTCTCGCTTCGCAGAATCTTGGACTGGTTCTTTGAAGCAAGGCTTACGTGCTGATTTTATTGTTATAGATTGTAAATGGACCCCGGAGACACTGCTAGATGCTCAAGTAGAGCAAACATGGGTCAAAGGGAAGCCCCTTTTTTCGAAGTAGCGAAACTGTGGAACCGCTACAGAGGACTTTTAGACGCCCTGGCGCAGTGATGAAGAGCCGTGCCTAGACTGGTTTCTAGGCACAGACAGCCCAAATGAGTCAATAGAAAATTATTGTTACAAGTTGCATTGTTTGGTGCTTGGTCTTTTGTAACGGGGATAGAAGTTGCTGTATGTTGTACGAAGAGCTTAGGAGGTACCAACACAATCGAAATGACTATCTTTGAACTAAGTGTACAGAGATTGAAAGAAAATGTTCAGCTTGAAATGTCAACACGAAGCTTCACAAACCTCCAGCAGCAGCATTTGGTGCCATCTAACAATATTCCAAGACGCCCTCTCAGGGTTGGTGGCGACCTCTGCCCCGCCCTGGCTTCCCTATGACGGTACTCAACATAGCTTGGTATCAGTGCAGACTCAAGCATCAGAAACCTTGACAATATCGCAAACCTTGTCTCCACAATTGATTCTTTGGGCAGCAAAACAGGAAAATGGCCGCTATGCTTGAAAGTATTGCAGTTGTAATCCTTGGACGGAACGGCACCGATATCCCTTTCGACAACTTGCTTTGGGTAACAGACCCCGGACCTCCGATTGCAATCTTGGTCGCAGTAGTTGCGGGGGCGTATCGATAGATGGAAGGCGGCAGATGCAGATGGAATGGCGGAGGCAGCCAAGGCAAACAAGAGCATTGTAGGAGCCTTCATGCCGACAAGATGTAGCGGTCGAAGATAAAAGTGTAAGGAGGGTTCAAATTATCGCGCGTGCGATTTTGAGCTGGTATAACAAACAAACGGTCATTGACGACGGTTTTATACCTCACTTATCGGGACTCTAGAGGTGCTGCTGTCTGACAAAAGCTGAAGATAATCCGAGCATGTTACCACCTGAAAAACGATGACCTTACAAATCTCGCAAATTTTAGAGCAGCTCGAGTGCGAAAAAATGATGACCTATCAAGAAGCCATAAATATGTCTTGCCAACGAGCATACCAAGCGTTGCAGGGACCGTTGGCGTAACTGTGGGTTGTGTGCAATT